>WBNM01045767.1:0-66189 GCA_013399055.1 Ramphastos sulfuratus
TATTAGGGAAAATTTCTTCACAGTAACAGTTTTAAAACACTGCAACAGGCTGCCCAGGGAAGTAATGGACTCACCATCCCTGAAGATATTTTAAAGATGTTTAGATGTGTTGCTGAGAGACATGGGTTAGTGGTGGATTTTGTAGTGCTGGGTTAGTGGCTGGACTTGATCTGAAAGGTCTCTTCCAACCAAAATGATTCTGTGATTCAATGAATGAATAACTAGTGCAAGAGTAACATTTACGTATGTCTCCATTGTGCATCTTTCTTCCTAAGAGAAAAAATAAACATGGCGAATATAGAAATGAGGAGCACACATTTTCTCTGGACTTGACTGCAAATAGCTGTCAGTATAAGGCAGTGTATAATTCAAGACAAGACGGACACCAGAGTCAAGAAAACAAAGTCACCTGTGAAGCCTCTGCAGGCACAGCAGAGATACAACAAAAGAGAAAAACTCAAGAATCACCTTGAAAAGTACTGAGGCAGAGCATTCATCTTCACCATGGGGAATGAAGAAGCAGCACATTACAGCATCCAAGATACACTGTGGTAGTTAAGAGAATAATGTTTCCCCGGGAAAGCACATATTTCTGTTTTTAACTTCTTTTATCTTTGTACTTTCCCTGTTGGAGGAAGTTTTGACATGATTGTCTAAACTCCCATTGGGTTGAAAACAAGAACATATTACAAGCGCAGAGAGAAATGTCATGAAAATACTTTTATGAGCATTTAAAGAGATAAACCAGTTCAGAAAGAGATTAAAAAAATTCCTGGTGGATGAGTTAATCAACATCTATTAAACATCCACCAGCTGGCTCCAGATCAGGGATTCTTTGAGCAGCTCAAGGGTGGAAGCTGGGAAGGTAGAATAGGGGAAGCATTTGTTGTTAGCAATCATTCAAGATGAATGACTAGATGTGGTCCAGTATGGCTTTGTATTATGTCTCAGAGCAACTCTGCACTGTACCCATTTTAACTCGAATCATCCTGCTATCAGTTCTCTGAATACTACTAAAACCTTACTTGGACCTAGTCCTTGGAAAAGATTCTTTACTGTCCTCTGGAAAATCACAGTTCTCTTTTCCTCAACAAAAGCCCAATAAACACAATCTTCATGATCTGGATGGTTACCAGGCCATCGATGGGCTTCTGGTTGCTGTAGCCCACATAGATCTTTCTAACACAGATACCATATAAAGGTGTTTATATTTCACACCAGATGGTACTCAACTGTCTGGTATCTTCTTGTTTAATGTGCTAGCTTATCACTGATTGCATTTCAGGTGAAAATTAATGTAGTCTGGCTTATTTTTAAAAGTGGCCCAAACAGAGATTCAGAGAAGCATATGATGGGGGTGAGGGGAAGAGGAGAAAGGTATCACAGCATAAGCAAGGTTGGAAGAGACCTCAAAGATCATCAAGTCCAACCTGTTACCACAGACCTCAAGATTAGACCATGGCACCAAGTGCCACATCCAAACGTGCCTTGAACACCTCCAGGGATGGTGACTCCACCACCTCCCTGGGCAGCCCATTCCAGTGGGGAATGACTCTCTCAGTAAAGAACTTTCTCCTCACCTCCAGCCTAAACTTCCCCTGGCGCAGCTTGAGACTGTGTCCTCTTGTTCTGGTGCTGGTTGCCTGAGAGAAGAAAGCAACCTCCTCCTGGCCACAACCACCCTTCAGGTAGTTGTAGACAGCAAGAAGGTCTCCCCTGAGCCTCCTCNAGGTGTTTCCATCTTGTTAGTATGCTGAGCTAGATACATTTCCACGATAAGTCCTGTAGTATCTGTAAATTTGCTTTCATGCACAAGTGTGTGTGTGTGTGTGTGTTTCAACTTGTACTGCTTTATTTCACCTGACTCTATGTGTGAACACATGATCATGCATTTCATAGGACATACAATGTCTGAAAAGATTTTATATTAATTGTTTTCTAGGATTATAGCAAATAGAGCATTAAGAAAAATAAAAATAAAAATATCCCCAAAAGACAAACTTCAAAATTATAAAGATGAACCTACATTATCTTTCTACTAGTAAGTAACAGAAGGTACATATTCTCTGAGGAAACTCACCAATGACAAGGATTGTAACCTCCTCATTTTGGGCTGTAGTCTTGGCTAGTGGCGTAACTCAGAAAGTCTTGAGGGGTCTGGCTGCATCACAGCAGCCTGTGATCACCTGCATATGGACAGCTACTCTGCCCAGAGCCTTCGAAGCACTCCACATGGCAACTTATTCAGCTGCCAGCTACACCACTGGCACAACTCCCACTGTAAAATCTGAGAGCAACCACCCAGGTTAGGGCCACGGTGCATCTGACTTGGCAGTCCTGCCCCTGACAGCGTCCCAGAGAATCCAGTCAGGATGTTGTAAACCTGCTATTTCCCCAGAGCACCCTCTTCTTCCAGAACGTTGGGATTTGGGGACTTCCTGCATTGGAGATAGCAGCTTTCTGCCTAGTAATAGCTTTTGCTGGATTGCTCTTCTGCAAATCTGTCTAACTCCTCAGTCCATGAGAGAACATTTTGCACCTACACAATCCTGTGGTGAAAACACCAACAATTCAGCCATATCTTACATGGAATCATAGAATGGTTTAGGTTGGAAGTGACCTCAAAGATCATCTAGTTCCAACCCCCTGTCATAGGCAGGGACACCTCCCACTAGAACAGGTTGCTCAAGGCCTCATCCATCCTGGTTTTGAACTCCTCCAGGGAGGGAGCATCCAGAACCTCCCTGGGCAACCTGTTCCAGTGTTTCACCACCCTCCCTCTAAAGGACTTCTTCCTAACATCTAGTTTAAATCTCTCCTCTGCCAGTTTAAACCCATTGCCCCTTGTCCTGTCATTGCAAGACCTTGTAAATAGTCCCTTCTCAGCCTTCCTGTAGGCCCCCTTCAGATATTGGAAGGCTACTATAAGGTCTCCTTGAAGCCTTCTCTTCTCTAGGCTGAAGAGCCCCAACTCTCATTGCCTGTCCTCATAGGAGAGCTGCTCCAGCCCTCTGATCATCTTTGTGGCCCTCCTCTGGAGGTCCTCTGGACCTGCTCCAACAGTTCAATGTCTTTCTTGTGTTGGGGGCTCNTGGACATTGTGCCATTGATCACAACTCTCTTCATGCACCCATCCAGCCAATTCCTTATCCAGTGAGTGGTCCACTCATCAAGTCTGTGTTTTTCCAGTTTGGTGACCAGGATGTCATGTGGGACAGAGTCAAATGCCTTACTCAGGCATTCTTTTGTTTATTCTGAACATTTTTTTTTTCACTACAGAACAAGGTAGCCATAATGAAATCATTAAAAGAAGCAGTGACAGTTACTCCTATTCACCTTCTGCATGCCTTTCATAGTACTACAGAGCTTTCCTCTCTCTGCTCAGACATTTCCTACCACTGCTAAAGATGCTTGCTTTGCATCAATGCTATCTCATATGTTTGGAAAAGTCTGGATATGACACTTCACAACTATGTTTTTCCTGTTTCATATTTCTCGTAATGTCACATCAGGCTGTCTCTCCTCAACAATACCAAAGAACTCATCAGACTAGACATGACAACTGCAATACAGAAAATAACACATGATCGATCAAATACACATTTCTTTTTGGTGCTTGCTATAAATAAGCACATGGACACGAAAACGTTCTGAAAGTAATGTGACAATGATTTGCTCTGTACAACTAAAATTAAGAAGCAAAGAACTACAATGCACAAGAAAGCCACCCAGAAAAAACACACATGCTCAAATATACCAGAAATCCACTAACATTATGGATCTTTTTGTAAAATACACATATACCCATGCTCTGCTGCTCTGTCAGTCCAAGTTGAGGAACTGGACAAATCTGGAGCGCTCAATCAAAGTATATCTGAAAAAGTATGAATTCAGTGCCTTACATTCAGTAGTGAGCTGCTATTTATTTTCCCGACCCACCTCTGCAGGTACAGCTGACACACTGCTCACAGAACTAGGGTAAATTCCAGGCACGGAAGGAAAAGTATCCTCTTGGCAGGCAGAAATGTCTATTCATGGAGATTGCTATACTCTCTTGCTTTCCCAGGATTGTGAGAGGACATGTAAGCCTCCATGGAAAAACTCTGTTTACATGGATTGTCTCATATATTAACTAGTCTCCATTCTGAAGCTGTGATTTGAGTTGCAGCCATTTGTACCACTGTGATCAGGCTGAAGACAGATGCATTTAAAAGAGTTTGCTCTGAAGTGCTGCAGTTCTGTCTTTAGTGACAATGATACATAACAGCATCCTTTCAGCTCCTTCCCATCAGTACAAGAACCTGTTCTATTCTCCTGTATTTAGTGAATTAACCAATAAACTACAATTCCATATAGTACACGTGACACAGTGTCACATGTACTGACTGAATGACAAATTTATCTTTCTGGATTTTCTGCTTCTTACCACTAAAATCATGAAGAGAAAATAGACAGGAGAGTGTCATACATCATTGGTGTCAACATATTAGCTAGCTAAGCCTAACTTTTCTGAGCAGCAGGTTTCAGAACAGCTATGCTGGCTAGGAAGAAGAAAGCAGAGGGATGTAACACTCTTCTCTATTGTGTTGGAGCTACCAACAAGAAGATGAAGTGCTCAAACACAGCGGTTCAATTTCCAAGAGGAAGTGTGGATGAAGTGACTCTGCTTGGGGATACGATGCTTGGGAAGCTTTGGGGGCTGAGGTTAGGTATCACTACATGGCCTCTGGAATAGGGTAGCAGAGGAGAGCGAGCAACAAGAGCAATCTAGCTCTACGACTAGGACTTGGGAGAAGAGGAGGAAGAAGAAAGGAGTAAGAAACTCAGAAGTAACTGACACACCGCTTTTTTCTGTGACTTAGCTCTGCTGGGGCATATTTTCCATGCCCATTGCAGGCTGTCCCAGCTGCTAAAATAGGATCAACTCATGGATGCCCTGTTGGAAAGTATCAAGTGCTTAGCTAATGCAGGTGATCTAAAATGAGTGTAAAAGGAGCTCACACATCTCTTACTTGCATAAGCACCTTATTCCACTGTGCTTTGGCCATGCACGTATCTAGCCACAACAATGAGTAGTAACTAGTAAGGACTTACCTAACAGAAGCACATGTCTTTTCAAAAGTATTACTTTCTTCTGGAACAGTAGTGGAACTATGCAACTGCTTCAGTTCACTAATGAAACCAATAATGAATCAAAGCACAGAAGTAATTCTATAAATGCAGCTATGATTAATACAACAGTACATTATCATCATATTTTTAGTAATAGTAATTCCTGAGATCTTATACTGTGAAAAAATATTCAGGAATCTGAAACACTGGATTTTGAACTATTTATATGTGAGCACGATTCTGTGACACTGCAAGCAAACACAGAAGTGTAAGAAAGATGAAAATTAAAGTATACTTGTTATGAATATAATAATGACTCATAAGTTAAGATCAATTGTTCTTTCTTTTTACTACTTCTTCTTTACTACTTTCTTTTTACTACTACTTCAGATTTTTTTCCTGTGGTTCAGGAAAGAAAGAAAGATGTCTTTAAAAGCCTGCTGGAGATTTCTGTGTGTCCTAAGATATAAAACGCATTTACTTATGCACATTAACACGAGAAATTCTCCTGCCTTCCACTAGAAAACTCACATAATGTCGTATTACTGCAGGCAGGAAATAAATCAGCAGCTGTAGTGTTGGCAGTAGTAGTCAATGTGAAGATCTTGAGCTGTACATAATTCATAAGAAGCTCAGGTAGAGCTCCTCTGCATGGCTTATGGCCTCTATGGACAACCGACATAGTGTTTTGAGGCTGCCATTGCCAGTTTACACTTGACCCCATGAATTCTGGTGCAGGGAAGAAGAGGAGTTTGCATTTCTATGTACAATTTCCATTCACATCGAACTTCATTTTGAAGAATGTAATTCATGTGAGATATAATTGTGATATAAGATATAATATTATAATAATAATAGATTATAATCATAGATTATAATAATAATAGATTATAATAGATGACTCTTTGGGATAAGATATTATTATTTGGGTTGCCTGAAGCAATCGCGACTTATATAAATGTGGCTCAGTATAACCAAACATCTCATAGACACCATCAAATCCCAATCAATACTATCAGTAAATTCGTGTACTCTGTGATATTAAATCACTATGAAAAGTCAGCAGATCTGTGACTAAACAGGCCTCACAAATCCAGTTACTGCACTTCAAAAAGGTTCCTTGTGAGAGCTTCAAACACTGTCAACCTAATTAATCCTCCAGACACTCCATGGTTTCATGTGAGGGAGTCTGGAGAAGCTCTCAAGGGTTCCTCTTCTCCATCACAAACCCTCTTCCTCCTGCATTCCAATGCAAGTCACTGCAGAAATAACACCAGTGGAAGTTTCTGCTGATTTCACTCCCATTAAACTATATTTGAATGTAGTAGAAAGGACTCAAGTAGCTCTAAGAAACAGGTTTCCTAAAAGAAGTAAAAAGTAAAAATACTGCTGATACCTCTGTCCCATTTGGCACAAGAAAGCAGTCTGCCAGTTCCCAGCTCACAGCCCTTGGCTGTTTCCTGGCTGAGACTTCTCCCCAAGGCTGTCTCTGAAGTTTTCCAATCAAAGAGCATGAAGGAACAGCACGCTCTGCCCCAGGAGGAGAACAAAGAATGGCCATATTTCTGACTGCTCTGCAGTCATTCCCTGCAGCTATGAAATCCCACTCATCCTCCACTAAAAGGGACCTGTCTTCCAGACCTAGAAACTTAAATAAAGGCCATGCTTGGAATAATGTGGTTCTGGCCCTACTATGAAAGGCTATGCAATCTGGTCTGTAAAAGCAGCTGAAATTCCCTTGCAGAGCATAAACTAGAATTTGGTATGGGCTGGATACAAGTCACTGAAATTTGTGATGGCAATTTGTGGTGACAGTCTCTAACATATAAGCTCATTTCTTTGCTGGTCTAATGATTCCAAAGATTCAGTTTATTCAGGTATCAGTGCTTTCCTATAAGGAAATATGGCCTATGCATATACAAAGTGACTGCTGGGACATCAAAATGATTGTGTAGTCAGAGATGTGCCCTTATTACTACACTTCTTAATTTCTGCCAGTTAAATCAAACCTTGTATTTAATTTCTTGCACCATTTTCTGGTCAGTAACAACCAGTATGAAGCCCTATGGCACAAAATGTCAAGCTGATGGCATTTATCTCATGTCAAGAGCACCAGTGAGACTTTTGGAGTCTGCTGGGCTTATCCACACAGAGACAAACAAATAGCCTAAGGATAATTTCTTCCTGTAACAGAGTAGTACAGTGAGAACAGCCTTGTATCTAATGAATAAAAGCATCATTCCCAGCCCCTTTGAAGAAGGATTCAGGACAGAAGAGCAGTTGCTGGGCTGGACAGAGATGAATGCTGTGGTCAGGTCAGATTTCAGCCCCGAGAGGAAAAGCCTGGTTTTGAACTCTCCATCCTGAAAGTTTGGAGATTTCAGTGCCATTATCTTTGGGTAGTCTACCAACTCCCAACACTAAGCATGTCACAGTGTTCCACCAGTTAGCCTGTCCCTTGTGCACTGGTGCTATAGGAGACAGAAGGAATACCTGCATCAGATCCATGCTTTAATTTTTTTTTTTCCAAAAAAAGCTCAAAAAGCTCATCTGAAAAGCTCTAAAATAGTTTAACTGACCTACATTAATCAATGAACTCATAGCTTCCAGCTCAAAAAGCAGGTGAATAATTATTTTTCTAAAGTAATCTTTCGTGTGCCGGTCCTTTTTTTATTAAAAATGCTACTAGTAGAAATCCTAAGACGCTGGCCTCTCTTATAAGTTTCCCCTAAGAGATTAAAGACCTTATTTCCGACATGCTGATTTATTACTGTACTGTGAAGAATGTCTTCAGCAAACGGGATAAAGGAATTTTAGTTCTTTTTCTGCTCAGCTAGCTCAAGTGAGCTTTTGGTGCTATTAATGACTGATGTTTAACAGAAGTCATCTCTAACTCCCTTCAGTGTTATTTACAGAGAAATGCTAACAGAAGGGAAAGGTGGCTATTTTTAGTTATGGCTGAAAAACTAGAGCTTGGGGAACAGATCTGTTTACTAAGCAGGTATTACATAGAGAGACACACTGACACATTATTCTATTAACAAGCACTGATGGAATATTCACAGGTTATTTTCTTAAAATGCATCTATGCCTTACCAATTTTTAGCTGTCCGAAGGTGTAGTCAATCATTCATAAGCAATCTAATTATTTTCAGTGATTATTTCTCTAACACAGTAGAAAACGTGAAAATAAATTGCTACTAAGTGTATAACACAATGAGTTACAGGTGGAAAAAAAACAACCAACAAACACGTTTTACCATGTTATTAGTAACTTAGAAACACATTCAAGTTCGCAAAGATATCTGCCAAAGTATTTCTTTATTGCTAATCTACTATTTTCCACTTTTGGAACAATTACAACTGCATGATCATTTAATACACATTAATTCCTGATATTAATCCTCCTTATTAATATGCATAAATTCTGCTCTCTCTTTTCAGTAACAAAGGAAGCCCAGTATAGATCAAAAACCAAACATTTAATTTTATTTATCATAGAGGCATAATTAATAAATATGATAATGCCACTTTACTGCAATAGAGAGCGATAATTTGTGTTCATTCAAATTTACATGACACCTAAGCATCAGGTCTTCAAGATTCTGAGTTTCCTAAGTAGTCAACCCTTTAGTTATTAACTGTATTGAATGGGTTTGCTCTGCAGCCTAGAGCAAGAACAAAATCAATAGGATCTGGTAGCAAACACCAAGTGTCTGATTGCAGATGCATTTATTAAAAGACAATTTTTCGGAATTAAGTCCAAGCTGGTTAAAATTTGCAAAGTCATGATTTGAGAAAGCCAAGTAACTGAATTTTTGTATTATTATAAGAACGAGACTATTGCAACAGGTTATTAATGGAGACTTCAGTCCACACTAAACTGCTTTTTTTCTAACAATATCCCTTATTAATAAAAAGCTTGCAAGATCTTCCCTTCTTAACCCTTTTCTCTGTATCGTACCCTGGATTGTTTCTTTGTAGTTTAAATTATATAATTACCCAGTTATCCGAGGAGACTGGGGAGAAGAACAACAATAAAAAATTCTGCTCTTTCTCTAATTACCTATATTAACAGGAACTAGTTGCTGGACTGCCTTTGTTTTACTTGATTTTTTTTCAAGCTGTTTTCTCTGTAGTGACTGAAATATTTATATATGCTTCTTTGAAAATCTCAGCCAAAGAGACTAAAGACCACAGTCCCTGGTGCATTTCAGTGCCCCTGGATACCTCTCTCAAATGCCTTGGAAAATTCTAGCTTCTTATTATTTCAAGTTATTTCTTACAGGGTATTAGTATTTCCACTTCTTGACCATTTATCAGCATACCTGTTCGCTCATTAAACATAGCTAATTTAAGTACCTCAAAGAGGGGAATAAAAAAGGATATTGTTATGAGATAAGCGTACGTCTGTGACACTGTGAAGCTAGCTGTGATGCTTTTTTGTTTATGATAGTCAAAGAACGTAAGTCATGTTTATTCACTGATACATCTGGAAATAGTAGCAAAGCATTAGAACAGCTGAGCTGTACTTCAGTAAAACAGATATGCTCTGAATTCAGTTCCTGAATGTGCAACTCTTAACTGTATACACGTGTCATTCTCTCTCACAGAATTCTTTACACTCTTTTACTTAGTTCTTGTGCTATACAAAGGTTGTTATTCCCTAATTAACAAAACGAGGTGTTTGGAAAGGGTTTTTTTCTGCTGTTAGTTACTCTCTTTTTTGTATCTGTTTTCATGGCTGAAAGCCTGTTAAGTCTGCAGATGATGCATTTCAGTTGATAACTTCACTGCAGAAGCAAAGAAAATACAATCAATCCTCCGTGGCAAATGAATTCGAAAGCAGCCAGTACCGTGTTACTACTGTGTGAGCTCTGTGCTGATGTCACCCCCTAGGTTTCCCAGCCCGGAGCTCATACACCCAGAAGTGTTTGCACTCTACACACGCGAGACCCAGCGTTTGCCAGGGAGGATTTTTAACAGTTCACTCTCTCCCTCTCTTTCTCTTCCATCAAGATGCTCCTCTTCCCTAGACATTTATTTTTCTTATCCAGGCTTCATCTTGCTGATGTGGCTACAGCCAGGGAGCTAGTGAGCACCTCCCAGACCTGCTCTGTGACTCAGCATCCAGCAGGCCTTCAAGATGCTAGAAGCCGGCACCGCCCCTCCCCACTAGCTGAACATATTCCTCCTCCCCGAGACTGCCAGCTTTCCCCGGCGCGGGAAGGAAGGGTGACAAAAGGACATACCCCTCAGCAGGAGCAGGTGGGGTGCCGCTTGGCAGGACATCAGCTAGCCCACGGGACTGAACCACAAGGCATGAACTCCCACACCCAACGGTGGGTTCAAAAACGCTACTTCAGCCCGATGAATGCTTGACACGGTTTTAACCAGGCAGTATTAACAACGCCTGATCTCTGGTACAGCATTTCTACAGATAATTATTAGGTAATTAACAACCAAACACACTGTTCACTGAGCTCCATAGTGTGTTTCTGCACAATGTGGCATAAGGACTCAGGGATGCAAGACTTTTTAGATATAAATGTAAAATAACAATGTAAATCCAATATAAAAAGGCATTTACCCAAGGAATAGTAGCATCTTGTTGTGACTGGCTGTAACACTTACTGGCAGATAACACAGCAAACAGCTTTCAGGTTTATTAAACTACCTATTTCTCAAGATTCTGTGATAAAATGTCTCTTTGAAAGTATGGGTTAACTGAATGCAGAAACTAAAGCATTTTAACTATGTTTTGCAAAACATTAAAATCTATGAAGTATTAATTATATAGATTTTAAAAAGCATTTATTTTCCAAATAATTTAATAGGTAAGAATAATGTGATTCAACTTAATCTTTTTTTTAAAGGCGATATCTTTACTGTATACCTACATTAGTTAGATTTTTTTTTTAATATAGCCTAAGTTGTCAAATATGCAAATGAAAAGAATGTAGAATGCTTTCTAATTTTTATTATTTTTTTTGTCTAGCAATGTACATAACTAGAAACAGCTGTCTTTGTACATAATAACTTCAATGGTAGGTAGTTTCATGAAGGACAGTAAGGACAGGCTTGTCTACTCAGTGAATAACTGCCCAGACTTTTGTCCAAAATGTAACAGTCTGATCATCTCAGTTATTTACAGGACGGCCAAGCAATAGATTCTGGAACTCCTTTTCCTAACATCTATTTTACTGTAGCTTGCAAATATTACCAAAAAAAGTACAGATAGAGGGAAAAAAAATGTCAATGAAATTCATTGTCATTACTCAGCTAGGACCTCTAATGAAATAGATCATGTTATTATATTGATCATCTCAGTGGCTGTCCTGCCCCCCTCAACAGTGCAGTCATCTATAGCAGATAAAAATTGATCAGAAATGCACATTCTTCAACAAACTGCAGAATTCAGAAAGTGTAACAGCATTTACTCTCAGCAATATTTAAACAACCATTGAAAAACAATCAGACTAGTAGGATCTGTAGGATCCGTGCAACCGTATCCACCCGAGAATCCTGACTCTGCATTCCAGCACAGATATCTGAGTCAATGCAACCACACTGCATCATCATAATCCTTCCTCAGCACATTCCCACTTCTGCACTCAAATCCATAAATAAAAATGCTCCTTTTTTACCTTAAATGGTGAATTCCTGCTTGTCCTTTTGTTCATAATAATTATTCCAAGTCTGTATCTTCGCAAAATGCAAGGAGGGTTGCAGCAATAAACTTCACAGATCCTCTCCTGCGGCAGCAAGCAAACTGAAAAGAAAAAAAAAAAAAAAAAGACTTCAAACTGTGACCTCAGAGTAAAGCACAGCCCTTAGCATCTCTCAGCCAACCTTCAGAAGAAAGCAGGTTAGACAGCAGGAAAACTGGCTCTATACATGGCTGCAATGCTTTCAAATCAAGCATTCTGTGCTGTAAGCTCAGGGATTTATGTCTTCTTAAATAGACCGTCCCACTCAATGCTGCTTGTGTGCATGAAAATATGAAGCATTTCACTGCAGTCACTTTATGCAAGAAACTATCCCAGTCATCTTTACAATCTCTGTCACTCTGCTGTGTGCTCGGAGACTAAAGAATGAGCACAGCATGCATAATTCATGCATTAAAATCTTCTGAGCACTTCCTGCAGCAACTGTTACATCCAGTAATGGGATATTGATCAGCTCATCACTAAAACAATAGGGGTTGGGCAATTGCTTTGCTGTAACAAATAATATTCCATCCAAAATGGGATGCAGACACAGGCTTCCCCCCCTGCAGCACTCAAGCATAACTCAAACATACATGGTGTGGCATTTACTGTGGCAATCCAGAGTGTTTAATCTGGGCACTGCATTTCTACAACCTTTGAAAAAGGCTGCATTAGCTGAGCCTTTTATTTGAAGTCTGTATTCTCCGCAGTCTGTTTCTCCTCTTAACACTATACAGCAAGAAAAGAAAGTATATTTTCACTAACCCCACGCTCAAAGCACAGTGAACCTCCAAAAGCAAAGAGCAGATGTAAGGAGCTTTCTACCCTACAACACATTCTTTGCCCCATATAGATCTGCACTTTATTTGTACCAGGAGCCTAGACGACTCCCACTTGAATATATTACAATGCATCTATTATATTTTAACTGGACAGAGATGTACATAGGCATCATTTTTGTTTAGCACAACTCACATATTTTGGTCTGCCAGATCAGCTAAAACAAGTCCCAAAGTTTCTACTTCTTCTCACAGATCTGAGCATCTTCCAGTCTTTTCAGCATACTCCCTTTTCTTGTATCCCTGTCATTTAAAGAAGTCTCCTCAATAGTCTACCAGCCATATCTTTGCAATGTCTCCACCAGCCTTGGTGCAACCCCCACCCTTTGCTTGCCACGTGTTTTGCTCTCCATACACTGGAAAAGTGTGACTGCCGCTATTTCATTAGAAAAAGATGAGAGATGGAAGACAGACAAAAGGAAGACATTAGAGCCAAGACTGAGGTGAAACTCCAAAGCAGTAATAACAAATAAATTAACCAGAATCTTTGGTTACCATGGTGTTGGCAGACAGCATAGCTACCAGAGTGTGAACCACACAGACCTGCAGTTTCCTGAAATCCATGGAATTATTCCTTACTCTTGATGGGAGTTTGGGTCTGAACTTTTATCACTTAAATTGTCATCATTAAAATAAAGAACCGTTACTGAGGTTTTCATGAAAAGAAATTCAAGCGGCTAATAAGATCTATAATAACTATTCCTTTCTAAGATCAAAAAAGGTACAATTGGCAAAACAAAAGAAATCTTGATGGGATTGAAACATGAATAGACACTCCACATTGATGAAAACCTGAAACTGGGGTAAACTACAGACTCTTCTGCAATTGTAAGCAGAGTCCTCCCAAGTAAATTAATGGACAATTGCCTGGAGCAAGCAGGATTTGGCATGCAGTCTGGAAACTAGAATGAATAGAAGCTTTTTCAGATGAAAACAGGGAAGATGCCTTGCTTGGTTTGTCTCTCAGTAAAGCAATCACCTTTCAGTATATCCAGTATCTACTCCTTTCTCTTATTCTAAGGCATGCCTATACATTCATTTCAATGAGCTGGCAAAGGTCCTGCCAAGAAATTACTTTATGCCTTTCTGTATGTCTTTTCTCAAAAGCTACCAGAGCTATGATACAACGGCGGTTAATCTCTACTTTGTGATACATCAAAAACATTGCCAAATTCATCACCTATTACTCTACCACAAGTGCTGGGTCACAATCATCTCTGAGAAGCATTAAAACAGAAGTTACAAGCTGTTAACAAAAAATATGTTGTGAACCTGACTGCTTAATTTATCAGATTGGAATGGGAAGAAACTCAAAGATGAGATTCATGCACCAGGTCATGCAATCCCCACAAGCTTGCTCTGCCCTTACTCTAATCATATATGTGGGAAGTGTACTGGGAAAAAAAAAAAAAAAAGCTCATGTAGGCACTGCAGACTAGCTCATCCCACGCTTACCATTACAGGGGACATCTGCCACTTCTTGCTATTTTGGGATTGTGTTCCAGATAAAGATCTCTAAATTTGGATAGCTAGCAGTGCATGCCTACACATGAGGAAAATGCTTATTCTTTGCCAGAAGACTGTTAGAAGCTGTTCAGCTGTCCAGTTCTTGCAGTCTATTTAAGGATGAGTTGAATCATTCCCATCTCCATTGACTGTATGGACTACTTTCTGTCGACTATGACTGGACTGTGGGTATGTGACTCACATGTAGATACCAACACACAGGCCACTCAACTTAGACATCTCACTCTGTCACTTGTATCTCCCAATCTGAGACCGTCACTGTGATTGAAACCATTGTCACCCTGCCTGTGGTTTAACAGAGTATTTTCCTGTGACAGGGAAATGTAGTAATTTTAGGCAGAGATAGACTCTGACATCTCTTACTATCCCTATTCAAGGTATGTTTGGGACTTCATAAAGTCCATTGCGTGAAACTGATTTCTAACATAAATGCCATAACAAGTGCCACTTTGGACAGTTCTGTCCAGAATATGAATTTTGATCACTGACTCAGGAACTAATTTTCTACATTTTATGTGGAAATAAAGGCAAATTGAACATTGAATTTAAAATTGATATTCTCTATTTAAATTTTGAAATTGAAGACATCTATATGTGGATGTCACTGGTGTTGTAAACCATCACTAATAAATATGTACATAAAAATATAATAATAAATATGTATATTAAAAAAACCCACACTATTTCAACAGTCTTTGACTGATATGTTGGTATTTGCATGTAGTTTTGCAGGTTCCTCAAAGAAAGACTAGAAGCTCTGGGAAATAAAGTAAGTCCGTCGGAGTCCATTAGTCCCTCCATCAGAGAGCTTTGTAAGAAGCACAAACAATAAAAAGAGAAACTGGTATCACTTTCTTTGGAAGATTGGAAAGGTAAGAAGGGGTTTACTGCTTAGATGGGTAAAGTCTAGATATCGGACGAACTAGTATGTTGTGAAGTTATCTGTGTCAGGAAACAGAAACACAAGTGTTTGTTATTGGTACATTTCATTGCATTAACAAAGAAATATGACAATCTATGCTGAACATTAGACTTCTCTGCAACTTTATTTGTATTTTTTAGCATTCCCTGATTTGCCAGTGATGAAAAAACATGTAATGAAAATGGCTCACACTCCTTGCTTTATTACTCCACTTCCATGCTTCCAACATAAATGATCAAATTGTGTTCAGATTCTTACTATGCCTAGGTAGGAGCTCACAGGCATAAACATGAATGCTATTTACCATGAATGCCAGTTTCAGTATAATACAGTGTCCCACCCCTCATAGCACATTATCCTTTCAAAGCAGAAACTTCAAACTTAGCAATCTTCTACTCAATTTGAAATGGAAAATTGCTTATGGATCTGGAAGGTTTTAAGGTTTTAGGGGAGCCGGCGGGGAAGGCGANGGTACTTTCAATCACAGGATCCCATTTCTAGCAGAGTATATTCTGAGATCAGAAAGCTATTTAATGCAGCCATTTCCTGCAGGTGTCTTACAAATCTCCATTTTATTTCAGTAACTAGTCACTCAAATCCTACTATTTCATGTACCTCTTTCTATTATTCTTTTGTTATTCTCCCTTACTGTAGCCAACTTCCAGCCTTGGTTCACAGATTCAAACTGTTAACCTAACACCAAACCATATGCCTAAGCATCACTTCTAACATCTTCCGCTTCTCTTCTTACAATGAGCAAAAGCTCTGCTCTTCCACAACAAATTAATTCTGTTTGCCTTCATATTTTCCAGGTAGAAAACTCTTATTCTACCACTTATTTAACATATTCAGCAATCACTCACATTCAATTCCAATCCTCCTGTCTCTACTTCTGTTTCCACGTTCCTATTTCTCCAATAGTAGTCTAACAAAACAGAAATTTGTTTTTTCCTTCCTTCACCTTCCTTATGATATATACCAAATGCCTGTGCTCATTCCTGCTATATATTTCACCCTCCTTAGAGCCACAGGCATCTCACATTTTTTCATTATTTCCTTAAAAAATGTTTATTTCCCCCTATCTGCTTGCTTTCATTACCTTCCCATTCTCTTAGTTTCTTCACTTTCACAAAGTAAAACATTCCATAATATTTCCCTTAGCCTCATTTGCCACCATTACATTTTCCTGCCTTTTTTCAACTCAATATAACTTTAAAACTACTGCATGAATTTCTGTCCTTCCTCTTGTGCTGGCATTTATCTTCTGCACTCAAGCATAGCAAGTCTTGAAATTTCTAGCATTTATAGTTATCCAGATCCCAGGAACTGGGCTCATATTTTAGTTTTTTTCTGACATGCCAACAGTTTTTAATAGTTAGGGGTTTTTACTTCTGGAGTTTCGGCTTCCTTGATACATTCCTATCCTGACCTCTCTAACTATTGCTCTGGATGTCATGCAAAGAACACTTTCATGCTTTTTTTTGGTGCTCTGCAGGGAATTATTTGGTCTTCTTTCCTCTTAGAACTTTACTCTGGTACAATCTCATCTATAAACAGTGTCAACTACTGTCTCTTTTTGTGTAATACACTTCTGCTCCTTCAAGCAACTTCATGTTCCCTTCCATGGAGCACTCTCATTATTATTCTCATCTGGTACTGAACAGTCAATTTACAATTAATCTCTAAGTTATTTTTCATTAGTCCCCTGTTATTTTCCAGTCAAGCACTTTCATACTTCCTCCCATTACACTTTGCTTTGGAAGAACTCTCTGCAATACCTGCAAAGTCACTCCACTGCCCTCCTTCAAATCGGTTCTTGAATCTTGTTTGCTATGATAATTACCATAAAACCTGACAGCACACAGGCTTCTCAGCAAAGCTGAGACCACCATCTATCCTCACAGCTGATTTTCTTTCACTGTTCTTTGCAGTTTCCCATCTGTCTTTGCCTTTTATACTTCCACTCATAATTACTTATGACTAATTCTCATAGGCAGAGGGACAGACTTTCTATTTAGTTTGTTAAAAGGAGTCTCTGGTGGAGAACTGTGGCTTTTCAGTATTAGCATAATCAACAGTACCAGCAGGTACAGGAGACTAGGAATCTAACAGGGGTTATCTTAGAACCTGGGGAAGTCAGGAGTCAAATTTACACTGGTCCATTGTTACTACAAAGGAGTCATACGAGGCTGAACTAAACCTCAGGTGCCAGTTCAGTTATTCAAGCTGAAAATATGATTTTGTTCCACTGTGCCCTACTTTGCTACCAATACATAGACATGTTTCCCAACAAAATAATTGGTTTTTCTGCTTTAATATTTGTTTTATTAAATATACTAATCAATTACATGAAAATGCTTTCTTTAATCATTGTTCTGAAATAATCAAAACACTGAATACAATTATATAATTTTCCCTACTACAGGTTTAAAATATAATACTACATATTATATAGATGTAATATATTATAATAACTGTAGTCATTATTACATCAAACTACAGACTGCCATATATATCTGCATATTTGAGGTGTAAAAGGGATTGCATATATACCGAGAAAACTGCCACTGTGTCTGTTCACATGTTCCATATGAAGTCTCCTTCCACAGAGGTCCTCAATATGGGGCAGCTGTTACTCAAAACATCATCTGACTTTTAAGAGCTAGCTACACATACAGAGGTGAAGAGAGTGTTACTTTCATGCTCCTAGGAGGCCTACGAGTCTTTGGTTTCAACTGTAACAAAGGCTATATCCATGATAATACACAAACCTTCCCTCCCAATGCTTTCCCACTCTTAGAGCAAGTTACTGTTGCTTCAAAACTAGCACGAAGTGCAGCATGACTTTCTGCAGCATATCCTTCTACTGACTGCTTGCAATGCTGATGGGAAAATTCTGTTCTCCAGGTCTTCTCTTCACTTGGACTTCTTATCACACCATTCCCCTTAGGCCAACAGCTCAAGCACACTACTGGACTGAAGCTCTGCATACATTCTGCTCTCTTATGTTTAGCAAAAATCTGTTCAATATGATCTTTTCCTGTAGCTTCAGTATTGCGGTTCCGTACTCTGCTGTGCCTACTTCCTCTAAGATGTTTCTGACCTCTGGATTGATTTTTCTATCCGTCATTAGTTAAGAACTCTCTTAATTTGGTTTATAGTCATTCATCACGCTAACAGTTTTTATCACTGGATAAACAAAGCTCTTATAATTGACTCAGTAGTAATTCCCTGTTGGGTTGCTTGGCTTTAAAGCCACATCCTTCCTATATCCTCATACACAGATCTACAAAAAAAAAAACATCAGGGAACACCACAGTAGTCAAATGAATTATGTGTTCTGGTGAAAATTAGAAAAAGCTAAATATGCATCTGCCTGTGCAGATCATACCAACAAGTTCATAGCTGCCAGCTCCCAAAGATCTTGCCGATGTTGCTCTGGAAAGGGTTGGGCAGGAGCGGTCTGCTGGGTGAGGGGAGGGGGACAGGTAGCTGGGTGCTATGGGCAGCCACACAGCCCCTCACCATTGGGGCACAAGCCCATGGCCCCTGAACAAGCAGCAGAGGGCTTGGCTGTTTGCGAACATGGCAGCTGTGCAACGGGGCAGGTCTGAAGTCCTGCCAAGATGGGAAGGTGGCAGGCCAGTGGCAGCAAGGTGCCTGGCCAGACACAAGCAACACAGCACAGGCAAGGTCCCAGGCAAGGTCAGCCCTCCATGAAGCTCCTGGAAGAAAAAGGGAGGAAGCTTCTTGTAGCTTTCCTATAAATCTGATCCCAGGCTACACTGCTACATCATTTCAGAGCTATGTTGAACACTGTGGAGAGAATGGAGCTGCAGAGCATCTTGGTGCATTCAGGACCCTGACATGTTACGAGCGGGAAACAAAAATTATGAGCCTTTCCATGAAGACTGGTGAGGTGAGAGGAAATATAAGGCAATAAAAAGAAATATGCAAAAGAGATGTGAGGTTTGGTCTGAAATTATGGGAACAGAAGCTATGGAAAGAGTGAACAAAAAAATGTCAATGACACCAGCAGAATGGTGAGAGGAAGGCCACAATGCAGGCAGTGACAAGTGGGAGAGCACAAACTAGGAGACAAGCATGATAAAACTGGGTGGTGGTGAACAACAGGTGAGACTCAATGACAGCTTGGATGTAGCTCAATAGACTGAGAGCCAAGAAGGTGGTCAAGACTAAAGCAAGGAGCAAAAATTTGAGGCAGCAGCACTGACAGTTTCCTTTTGTTTACTTTCTGTTTCCAGGAGACCATCTTGGTGTTTTTTCTATCTGTAAAATGCTCTTGACATCTTCAGAGTGTAGCATGTATCAGAAGGGAGAGATTGAAATCGCAGGTGCTGCCAGCCTTCTCACTCTGTCCCTCCACATCATGTCAGTCTCCTGAAGAGTAAGTAGCCAACTCCACAACCTGGGCAACAGCTTGGTCCCATTTCAGCAAGATGTTATGGGCACAGGTAAATAACCTGGTGCCTTGAAAAAGTCTCTTAGCGAACAACAGAGACAACTTATATTGCCTGCAGAAAATTAATACTTACAGAAAAGTACACAATACTCAGAAGGGTTTCTCTTCCACTCACTTTGTAATCTGAACATTTGAATTTTTATGCTTTCTGCTTAGTCCACGAACTTCTCAGAGAGGGCACGTGGCACAGCTGCTGTGAAGAGTGAATTGCTGTCCTTCTCACTGCACTGAGGGATGACATGAGGGTGCCTCCTCCCACAACAACCCATTGAATGTTAGGAAAGATACATGATTTGCTTGCTTCATTTTACCCCATTCTCTGCTAGCTCTGCATGTCACATTACACTTTTGGATGAAGAAAATGACAGTGCATTCCCTGATACACAGCGTGGGATGGCATTGGCTGCATGCAGATCACAGAAAAAAGGAGGTAGGAGGCCAGTCTTTAATTTTCATCCTCATGTCAGACATACTTGCCAGTCAGTACCACCCAGCGTTTTCAGATCAGTAGCTTGCCAGTGAAGAAGCAAAAATGATATAAAATAAATAGAAAGCCTCCTGCTTTTCTGCCACCAAATCCTGTCAGTGACAGTCATCCCCTGCTACTCACCACCGGCACACAGCCCTCTCTCCCCTTTGCCAGAGCATAGCTTTTGAGTTTGTCATCTCCATTTGTTCACAGTTCTCTGAATCAACAGATGTTCCACCACACAACAGACACTAACAGACCACTGTTAGTCATTTCTGACCAGAGAGAAAACAGACATCAAAATACACACTGCAAAAGCAGTTCTCTTTAGCTGTGAGTTGCCTTCCTCCAAATAAAAACCAAGTCAGACATTCAGGTTCTCCCATGAAAGAGCTTCCCCTGCAGTAATATCTATTCCCAGGTCCGAGAGCAATCGTGTTTTTCTTAATCCTTTCCTCTCTCCTTAGAAATGCTCTGTAAGGTATTACTAGCTGTAAACACACAGAAATACGAGCAGTTCTAAATACGCTCCAAAGGTTGCAGGGAGAAGACCCTAGCAGTTAATGGAAGTAGAAAACTTTGTCATGAGAGTCTAGTGGGAACTACTCAAACCTGTGAATTTCATCACTTTGAGGGAAACCCCAAAACTAATCCAAACCAGGACCATCACTATCTTCAAATTTCAAATGAGAAACTCTTTCTCCTCTAGCTCTTGCTTTCTAAATTGTATCAATGCAATTGGTTTAGATGTTTTTTAGGATAACACCATCCTCCCTAAATTCAATCTGCATAAACATGTGATTTTTTTTTTTCAGAAAAAAAGTAGATTTCATCAGCATAGAGAACAGGGTATTTCCACTGAGTAATGCTGCAGCCTGAATGAACAGACTAATGTCTAAAACTTTCGCTAAACAGATAAAGTAACAGTAGGCAGCACTTAATGAGGAATGCAACAGATGATACCAACTACGAAACATGAAGGGTTGCAAATACTAGACACAGTGTGCTGTTTTGCTTGTTTTAAAAGAAATAAAAATAATGTTACTAAAACCAAATTCCTAAGTGGGGCAAAAAAATTGTCTCGGAGGAAACAGGATCTCAATTTCAAGTCCCAAAGTCAAAAGGTGTCATGTAAAGGATATGCTGTGGGAATACTGTCTTGGAATGAGTCAACACTATGCATGTAAATAGCAAATGAAGGAAACCTTCAAATGTATGTCATCTGTTTCTGAGAGAAAAATGCTTTTTTGTCAAATGACAAAAAAAAAATTGTAGTAGAAATCAACACACAAAACCCTAGAACAAATCTGAGAGGGTAACATGATACATATATCTTCTATACATAGATGTAAATGTTCACCAGTTCTAATACAAAAAAGTTAATTTTACACATATATGCTAAAACCCAAACAATTAAGCAATTTAATGTAGATTAAAGACTTCTATCCATTGTCTAATTCTTTTTTCTGACGTAGTACCAAGATCAAGTTTTTCTTTTCTTTTAGGCAAATAATGGGATGGCTGAAGGATTGCAACATTCTATCACCTCTTGTAGAGACACTCACCCTTCACTGCAGTGCAGATGGAGCTATGAAGAGTAATTAACTTCCAGAAAGCTCTCCTTTGAAATACTGAGGCCTGCAATACCTAACAGTAGCTCCTTGATGAATACTGGAAGTTTGTTCTATGAGACTAAATATTGTGCCTTATGGGACACACTAGCTGAGAGACAGCAAAAAGTAACAGTATAAAAGGTTTATTCAATCTCACACAGAAGGTATTTATCTCTTCAAGCACAAGGATTATCTAAAGTAAAAGAACTGTGGGCATACAGCTTTAAAAATAAAGAATAGAATTTATCCATTACAGAATTAAATATAAATGTATTTAGTGTTCTCTAAAGAGGAAAGGATTAAGCAAAATAATCTTTAACTTAAGAGTGGAATTGGCCATGTTCCATCTCTTCACCCTGTATTCAGTGTGCTTTCTGCCAAAAAGCATATAAAAGGTTTTGTGCCTATCAGATTGTGTAATGCCCTAAGATAACCTGACAACAAAGAAGAATCACCTTCCGGACAATTCAATGATGATGTTACTAGGGTGTGCTTCTAGACTACTGATACATTACCACCTCTTAAAGAGCTGGCAATCTTTTGAGATGGAAGCACTGAATTTGCTAGACGTCTCTTACCAAAATCTTGCTCTTAACCCAAAACTTCTGTGCTGCATAAAACACAGAACACAAATTAGTGGCATTTAAATGACCCACACAAGCTTACAAACCATGAACAAAGTTTGAAAAATATTTTTCTTTAATCTACATGCTCTTATTCTGCCATAGAGCTACAGTTTTTATTAACTTCAGAAGGACTTCAAGGTTGTTCAAGTGTAGGAAATGTATTTTTTTTAGAAATTAGAAATGTTTTGTCACAGACACCTACAAAGACATATCCTATCTCCCTAAGTAAAACATGTGATACCAATAAATGCAATTGTTGCTTTAAAAGAAACAGTATGGCTTTAACTGAAGTTTCTGAGGGGGCACAAAAGTACTTGTCACCGACACCTATCTAATACTGGATGAAGGAGGTAGATTTGCACTGCATTGCAAGCACTGCACTGCATCATGGGCAGTGGCTTTGATGTTCTGACAAAAATCTGTGTATGAAGTACAAACACAGTCTGCCAAACACAAATTCTATAAAACTCTGTCATTATCTCCACTTCTAGTGTAACTTGAAGGGTAGTGAAATGTTTTAATTTTCAAGTTTTCAGTAAAAACAATGAGCATGGTACATTTTGTACAGGAGGGCTGGAGAGAGTTGGGTTGGCTGCCTATCCTGCACATAGAGTCTGAGTCTGGAAACACTCAGAGGAAGGGAAGAATGCAATTTCTGTGTAGGCTTTGCACTCCAAGTTGAGCAAGCTCGTATGTGTCCTCTGCGTTCTCATGCTGATCTTGCTCCCTGATGTCACATACCCAGAGGCAGTCTGCCATGCAATGTGGGAATAATTGCTGGAGTTAGGCACAGCAATCTGGGACCCTGTAGCTCACAGGAAGCAGAGAATTCCTGAGAAGATCAGGGACTTTCTGTAGTAAGGAGCAGATCTGCAGCCAAGCCTCAGTGGTTACAAAACTAAGAGCACTGCATACTGTTTACTTCACCAGAAAATGCCAGCTCTGCAAGGACACAGTCCTACAGTTTTTCCTATTTAATGACATACTCGTTATAGTTTAATAATTTGTGTCCTAATGGAACCTATCTTACAAATCCCATTTGGCGTATTTAAGTAGACTATCAAATAGGAAAAAGATAAAACATCTGCTATCTCTGTCCTCCAGACAAGCACAAGCTTGTCACACAGAAGGATTACAAAAAAAGCCTCTGACCTTTCAGTCCATGTTCTTGCTACCAAGGAACGTGTCGCAAGGCGTAAGTACACTTGATGGCTTCTTCAGTTTGATACATATACTCATCCGAGAAAAGAAGGATGAAACCAGTATTAGAGGAAACCAATAAGCAGTACCAAGTGCTCTGAGGTGTTAGAAGTGTCATAAAGATGGCATACAACAAAATTTCATTTGTCAGAACAGGCGGATCAGATAACAAAACAACCAGAGACAAAGTGGAGAAAACAAGTGGCTTCTATGACTCTGTAGTGCTGTAAAGTGCACTCCGGAATGTTTCCACCCTGTTCATTTTAAAAGAATACTTTAAAAATCTATCTAGACATATAGCAGTATAAACAGTTCTGTGGTAGCCTTTGACCTTCAATCAAAAAGGTTACTTTTGCTGAGTTTTCCTATCAAAATTCAGACTCCCATCATTCTTAGGCAAAAATAATAAAAAAGATAAAGTAAAAAAATTATTTTGCTGCATCTCCAATTTTTGTGGTTCTGTATTTACTGCTTACTTTGATCTATGCATGGTATTACAACATACACTGTTTATATCACATGTAACTCCAGTCACATTCTCCATGTCCTTTCCAGCTTCCCTTCATTCATGGCATGAAGCTTCATCTCTTAGACGCCAATCAACTCTGCACTGGGGCCAGTGCTGGTGAAGGAAGCTAAGTGGTAGGGCTTGTGATCAGACCTATGGTACCCAAGATTGGCACCCAAACCTTGGGCTTTGTGGAAAGCTGCTGCTAGGAGAAAGGGCTTCCCCTCCACACCACCCAAGTGGATGAGGAAAAGAGATGAGTTGTCCTGAGTGCTAGCATCTAGAAATTTCACTGCAATTCTCCTGAGCTTATTAAAATACAGTTTAAAAAAAAAAAAACCAAACAAAAAAACCAAGTAGCATTTCATGTTGGCTATTGGAATGGGCTGCCCAGGGAGATGGGGGAGTCACCATACCTGGAGGTGTTTAAGAGGAGGCTGGATGAGGCACTTAGTGCCATGGTTTAGTTAATTAGAAGAGTTAGATGATAGGCTGGACTCGATGATCTTAGAGGTCTTTTCCAACCTGGTTAATTTTGTGATTCTATAATGAGACCTATCCTGGACTGCTTCAGCATCAAAAATTGCCACTGACAGCAACACTTGCAGTATCTCCACCAAACCTCTTCCCAACATGTTCATCACAATGGAGATGTAACAATCAACAATGCTTAAGACCCCAGGCAGCATCAAGAAGTTAGCACTACAATTTCTTTTAAAAATACCCAAGCCTTGGCTTTGTCACTTACTGAAGCAATTCTTATTCTCAACTTCTTTTAACCAACACAAACATCTACATTCAAGACCCTTAGCTAGATTAATAACTGCTCTGTCTCTGATGCTATTCTCTGTAGATCTGAAAAGGAAGAGATTTTATCTTTTAAGGGTAATTTTAAAAATCAACTCATACTGTCTTGTTTTTATCAACAGGGACAGTTTTTAAGATTCATTATCTAATCCCATGCGACAAAAGCAATTCAACTTCAAATCAAAAAGAAGTCTCCTTATTAGAATAATAATAAAAGTATTATTGGTAGGCAAG
Source organism: Ramphastos sulfuratus (assembly GCA_013399055.1). Classification (NCBI taxonomy): domain Eukaryota; kingdom Metazoa; phylum Chordata; class Aves; order Piciformes; family Ramphastidae; genus Ramphastos; species Ramphastos sulfuratus. Next base: position 25,051 of record WBNM01045767.1, read on the forward strand.
AAAATAGATTGCATTGAGATTTCTGCAGTACATTTATGAAATACAGAAACTGAGGCCCTAATTCTTGTATGCAGCTAGATTCACAGGGGAATTTACAGAGTAATATTATTCACTAATAGTTACTGGTATAATTCTCTTAGTATGATGATGAAGGAAGGAACACTCATCTGGAAAGAGGTAACAGTCGTCTGTGCCTTGATTCAGCAAAGCATTTAAAAGTGTTAATTTTCATCATAGAAACAACCAACTGGATTTGAACAGGACTGGCATGCTTAGGTCAAGATAATCTTGGCTTTGTTAAATCTATAAACGGAAAGTCAAGTAGAAGCATTATAAAAGTAATACAAGAAATCCTGCCAGAATCCTGCCTCAGTATTAAACCATTATCACATGTTCTCCAAGCGGCTGCAGACTATCAAGTAAAATGAAGAACTATAGAAACTACTTTGGGGAAAATAAATCCAAAGTACTAATATACCAAAGTACACATAAAATTATATATAACAAACAGACAGATGATCACAAATTCTGTATCTGGAAGTAAAGCCAAGGTTTCAGCACCTTAACCTGAACCCAAACCAGGTCTTCCACACCTAATTTGAAATGTGGTTTATTCCTTATAGTCTTCAACAAGCTCCAATCCCTTTTATCTTACCTAAGGCAGAGAACTGCCTCTAAGACTGTGAGCTTGTCACAGCTTGTCAAGACTCCGAAAAGCTATCTACCCATCTGCTTAAAAGAAGTGCCACACCTCTTCAGCATCTCCTATGGAAATTTGTTCTCTTTTGACCAAAGACTTTCTACAGCACACTGAAAATCTTTTAAAATCACGGTATTCAGCCTGAAATGTAGACAAGGCTTTTTGGAAGCATGTATCTTCTCTCCTTTTTGCACCAACCATGAAAACAGTATTAGTTACAGTTCTCTCATATAATTTAAACCGGATTCAGTTGTGGCAGAATGAATTCTGTAGAACCTAAATAAACTGATCTTCCACAGTTTTGGAGAACAGCACGAATAATTTGCTGCCTGTTAATTTTGCAACATCTGACCACACTCTCCTTTTGGTTATTTATTTTTGTTCTTAATACAGAGTAACGTTATTCTCTGTGTATATATAGAGAGAATTTTATGTACAGAGGTCAGTAAATTCATCACCAGGATCCCGTAATACAAACTCGGCCCTACACCTTTCAGCTGTCACTTGTCTTGTCCTAGAAGACAGAAATTCCTACTTCTAAATGAATTCAGCACATCTGAGGAATTAAAGATAAGATCAGGAGTTTCACATAAATCATATTTCAAATGTTCCGTCCACATTCCATACACTTTTATAATATGTTACCAAACTGTCAGTGTGGGTTCCTACCTCCTATTTCCTCTCCCTGAGCAGTCAGTGAACACTAGGTTCTACCTCAGTGCACACAGCATTCAGAGAGATGCCCATTTCCCATCTCTCCATCCACTGCCAACTTACATAACACACATTTTTAATTAGCTTTCATAACTACCTTCATGCTTAGATTACCAGCGTTCCCAAAGTAACGTCAATGCCTTTCAACATCACATTCTTACGGCCTCTAGTATCAAATCATACTACCTCCCTTTGCCTGCATGGACCACGTAAAACAACCAGAACAAAAGGACATCATATTCAGAAGGCCAAGAAACCAGGAAAATTGTAATGGCCATTTCATTGTTTACACATTGCATTATGTTTCAATCTATTAAACATAGCTCACCACCAGAAAATATGATTGCAAATATCATTAACTTTACTAAAACAAATCATATTTGAGTTACTAGAAAGACAGTACACTGCTGGTGGAACATAAATGGATTGCCTGACTCATTCAGTTTGAAGGTTAATCTTAGAGGTTTCAGAAACTAAATGGAATAAAAATAAAAAAATCCTTACACCACCATTGAAGAATATTCCATTAATTATGCACACTTCTACGTAACTCCTAAATTTGAGACAAATGTTTTACAAAGGAAAAGAGTGTGATGGTCTAGATTATAAAGTTTATCTCTGTGCCATGCAGTACAGGGATACTCAGCTATCTCTGGAAGCAACAGCAGCAGAGCTGTACCCAGTTGCTATGAGAGAGAAGTACCTGATGCAGCCTTTACACTGCAATTATTCATAACAGCCCTTCCTGCATCTTCAAGGGTGGCACAAACACAGAAGACATCTCTAACACACCATGGTGCTGCACAGGCTGGCTCACACAATGCAAACTGTAACCCAGCAGAGTGGGATAGCAAGAACTGAATGTGGAGCAGATGTTACGAAAGACAGGCACTGCAGCAATTAGATCAGAAGTAGTATTTTTTCATGGTTTATTATTATGTTGATATTATATTCCATATTCCAGCTATATCCTGATTTGAGATGTTGTTATGGAGGGGTAATTAACTGATGCGAGATATGATTTGCAAAGATTGATATTATTAATATTCAATATCCAGAACTCTCGACGTCCTGACCACTAATTTAAATAATAATCAGTTCCTTGCACAGTCATGGAAACTTTATACAGATAATAACAGAGGATCCTGAAATAACTATCAATAATATATGACATTAACTGAACTCAATTGAACTGGAAAACAGAATTCCTGTGGTCAATATACCGCTTGTCTACTAGGTGGACTCGAGGAGCTCCTTTCTGCTTATGGCAGAAGGCAATGGTGAATTACAAGAGGCTTGAAGTATTTACTCACAAAATATTATTTCCCAACTTGCAGGGGTAGCTACAGCTTCAGACAGTACCCAAACACTTTCAGAGAATTCTGTTACTGTCTTGTCAGCCTCTGAGACTTCTGATTCTTCCCAGGCTTCAGGGTGCTGGGGAAAGGAGGTAGACAATCTCTGACCTGATCCTGATCTCCTCTGGATGACGTGTATCTCCAGGACTTCCCGTCTTGGCAGGAGACTTTCAGGTGCAGGCAGGATGTCTTGCCATGTGCAGTCTCAGCACAATGTCACGCTGGCTATGCAAGGCTGATTGTGTGGAGGCATTTAGAGCCTGTTCCTGGTAAACTTTTGGCAGGCAGTTTCCAGGCAGTTCAGGATCTAATAAGGCAGTAGTAGCAGCAAGCAAGCATGGATACAACAGCAGAGCGCATTATGTCACCTGCTCATCTCTTGTTATCAATTCAGCCCAAGACTGGGAATCATTCTGATTCTCTCTAACGGAATAATCATTGACTGTTCTTTGGAATTTTATTAACCTCTTTAAATATAATACACTGTGGTGATTACTTCAATAAATAATTACATGAAATATGTTTCCTTCTACTAGCTTCAAAAAACTTTTTTGTAGTATTACTATGTCACATTTTATTTAGCATTATTTGAAAGATTACATGGAATTTTATATGCTGATGGTCAATTTCTGTGGACCACACTTCTAATTCTCCAGTTATAGCTTCCTCAGAAATATTTCATCTGCAAAACTAACTGTGCCAATCAACTAATTACTTTGTAAAATAATTATCCTGTGTGTCAAAACATATTTTCAAAGGTATTTTCTAATCTATTCCATACTTCAGAAAACTCAAATCACAGACTCATAGGATGACAGAATTATTTCAGTTGGAAAACACCTGTAAGATCACAGAGTCCAACCATCAGCCTAAGACCACCATGACCATTAGACCATGTTTCAGAGTGGCATGTCCACACGTTTCTTGAACACCTCCAAGGATGATGACTCCACCATCTGCCTGAGCAGTCTATTCCAATGCCTGACCACTCTTTCAGTAAAGAATTTTTTCCTAATATCCAATCTAAATCTCCTCTGGCACAATTTTAGGTCACTTCCTCTCATCCTATCATCTGATACTAAGAAAAAGAGACCAATCCCCACCTCACTACAACCTCCTTTCAGGTAGTTGTAGAGAGAAATGAGATCTTTCCCCAGTACCCTCTTCTCTGGACTGAACGATCCCAGTTCTCTCAGCCAGTTCTCTAAGACTTGTTCTCTAGATCCTTCACCAGCTCTGTTGCTCTTCTCTGGACATGCTCCAGCAACTCAACATCTTTCCTGTCATAAGGGACCTAAAACTATGTTTACTTTTTATTGTATACTGAACAAATGTTTCTCCTGAGTTGCTCTCTGAAATGATTGCAAATGAAAGCAACACAAATTAATGTTCCCAGTGTATCTTTCCTTCCATTTAATAATGCTCAAATTTGACTGCCTTTATGTTGCAAAATCATGTACCTTTTATTTTGCTCCTAGGTCATCTTCTTTGCTCTGTTTGTTCACATTTAATTCAAAGTATTCTTGTACTGTTTAAAGCTAATTCCTTTTTCAGGTGTAACTGCAGTTCTTCTGTGTCCCGTACCTTATTACAAGCCATTGGCTGAGCTCTCAAGCATGTTGGTGACTCAGGGCCAACAGGAGCAATTGCAGTCATGCCTCCCCCACACTGTGAACTCAAATCACCTGTCAGAAGCCTGTCAGAAGCCAAATTTAACAAACTACAGCACTCTGAAAGGCTGTGTTTTCACTGAGCTTGTAGAAGCTAAATTATTTGAGTTTTGTTTTCCACTTTTCTTTATTCTAATTAGTCTGATGCCCAAGGCTATACAAAGTTTTATAAAAGCAAGACTTCTGAGCTAATTTTTGGTTTTATAAGTTATCTATAGTGCTCAAATCCTGTACCAATACAGTACAGCAAATATATTGATATTAATGAAAATAACATAAATTACCAGCTCTCAGAATCATGTAAATATTGTGACACCATATCAAATCTAATCTTCTTTGTAATGGTCTTCTGAAGTGACATGCTCACTACTGCTCATCTGTTCAAAGACCAGAGAAAAAGATTTCTGAAGCTGCAAGTTAAACTTCTGTCAGAGAACAAATCCAAAAGATGGTTCACAGCTAACAATTGTAAAGATAAATGTGAAGTAAAATAGCCTCAGTTGCATTAAGCATAATGTACAAAGACTCTCAATTTCCCATTCATTCTCAGCTCAGAGGCACCTTATCTCTAAAACTCTCTATTTGGTGATTTCAGTAATTACATCACTTCAAAATTGAGATATGAATGGTGAAATAAAAAAAAAAAAAAAAAAAAATAGTGAGTTGTCCTGTGACCAATAGATGTAATGAAACTATTTCCTGCAGACTCAAGTCCTACTTCTCTCACACCCTTAAATCAAAATAATTTCAGTTCCTCTCCCATCACATTTACTTTCTGACATTTCTTCTGGGCAGGAGACAGCACCTGCTGTGCTTAGCCTGGAGGTATGTGCATGTTGATTGCTGCCAAGGAGAATACATAACAGCTTTTCCACTCAGTAGGGCACTGATTTGGGTTTTTCCTCATTACTGAGCTATGGCCATAGCAAAACTTGCAAGAACTTAATTATCTTCGAGACTCAGAGAAGACTTCCTTCCCATGTTGGGGGAGTTAGATCAACATTTCAAAACCTGATGGAGAGGACTGACAGAAAGCAATTGCAAAATCCTTGTTTCCATAGGAAACAGTAAAATGTTACACCAAATTAACCCCACACTCCATTCCATCAGTGGTACTGGCAACACAAAGTCTACAGAAGTTTATTGCGTTTACTGAGGTACATAAGTAACTGGCACAATATAGTTAATTGTATGTTAAAACTTTATTTTTAATAGGTATTTTGAATTTTATATGTACTCTACACATTATAGGTTTTATATATCACGTGTGTAATGTGTATGCAACTAATACATAAAGCACAAAATAAAAGCCCAAGTCTAATAACTGTATTATTTTTAAACTGCAGACACTCATCAAAACAGAACCCAACCTAAATGGGTGACAAGATACAAGATCCTCATACACTTTCAAGGCTCAGCAGTTTGAGTACAAGCTGACAACAGCTACTGTCACAGCCTCTCAGTAATGAGTCTCTTCACATGATTTAATTCTGTCTTAAATTTCATCATGAATGCAAATGACCTTTAGTTTTACTCTGTATTGAAAGCAAAGGTCAAACAGGATTCGTGTCTCATCCACTCTCTTGTCTCTTCCATGCTTCTTCCACGTTCCTTCCCCAAAGGTGAACCGGCTTTGACCTGAATCATACGTCTCCCAAATTTTGCTCTTAAATATTTGAGCAACTCTGGATCTTAAATTCCGAAAACCCACATGACTGTTTATTCCTTTCTTAGTTGTACCTCTGAGGAATAACTAGTCAAGGGTTTTGTTTGAGTGCTTTGGACAGACAACTCACCTTGTTTGCTTCAATTTCCTTCCAGAGAGAGAAAACCTCTGAACAGCCCTCTGACACCCTTCTGGTCTCTGTGCTATTCGTGGGGAATTTCCACATTGCCCTTCTCATCCTGGCTCTGAGAAAACATCATTCAGAGTCAAGCTGCTTGTTTAACCCATAAAGTCATCCACAATGTGATTGCTTCTGTCACAATTTCTCAGATGCAGTTTGGCTATTACGTGCAAATGCCTCTTACAAAATGAACATACAAAGCTAAATGAAAGCCTCCTGTCAAAACAGATTGTGATAAAGATGCCACTCACAGGACTGACAGAGATATATTCCCAGCCTGTACAAACATCAATCATTTTGAAAAGTATGATTTTCCATTGTTCTATAAAACAAGGGGAAGAGTGCTCAGAAATACACAGGTGGCATCCCACATCTTAAACATGATCCTCAAAACAATTTTTGTGAGAACTGGTTGTCAGGAGAGAAGACAAATAAAGCTGAATCTCCTTACATTTCCTGGTTTTCTTTAATTTTTAAGATCAAATTATTTATTAACTCAAATATGCAGTGTACCTATAGAAAAAATATTTTAACCTAGAATAGTATTTTCACCTTCAAGTTCTGTCATGAAACAGAAGAGGGAACATTTTCAAGACCCAATCTAGTCTGTGGCCATAAATTAGCATGCTGGTATCTCCTGCCATTTTCTCTTTCCCCTGTGCTGACCTGGTAAAGAGATAGGGTAGCTGATGGGCTTGTCACTTTCAGTGCTACATGCCTTTCATTTTTTACACAGGAAATCACTCACTGCTTATTAGGTATCTCTTTTCTAGGGTTAGGAACAGGCTGGTAGGAAACCATAAGAATGGTGAGACAGAGATGTGGTAAAACAGCAGATACCTTGAGTCTCCTTTGCCTTGTTTGGGCAAGTCTAAAAAAGTCAGCAGCTGCTGATGGGAGGGGTATGAAAGGTCTTGCCTAAAATCCTCTTTCTAAAGTTGGGTAAATAAGCACTGGAAGTCGGTGCAAGCAATTATTCCAGGACAGAGGAAACAGTGAGAAGGAAAATGAGCTCAATAGGGGAAGGAGAATGAAACAAAAATCTCAACAGAGAAACAAAGATAGGAAACACTTGCACTATCTAGATCAGTTTGCATCCCACAGCAGTATATATTATATACATTACCTTGCACAATTCATACTTTGAATACCTACTCTTGAGAGAGCTCTAGATATAGCTTAAGTGTCAAAATTAAGTTCTCTCTACTAAAAACAAAGAGTCCCTGCAGGCCACTGGCCCTCATGACTCTGCAGAGACAAGACAACTTCTAAAAACACTTATTTGGCCAAGCAGATTTACTTTGCCCCTACTCAGATGAAAAATATGTTTAGGTTTCCAGAAATACTATGCAGTTAGCCTCTGGTAATATCAGACTCAAATCTATCAAGAACATCACATGATACAACTAACACAAGTCTCACCTGGAGCTGTGGAAACCACCTTTCTGGACCATTAACTACCCCCCATAGTTGATCTCCTGGGAGAACAGCCAACCTGGCTCACTACTTTCGCAGCAGATGCCGATCATCAGTTCTTCCCACCAGGAGAACACTGCAGATCAGAGAGCATCTGATGATGTGCATCCAGAAGCTGAACTTGTAATATCGTTATTCAAATCAGTAATAGATTTTTCTATGCCACTTCAGCAGTAGCACAGTGATTCCTAATCTAATTTTAAGAAGTAATCACTGGAATCTTAATGCTTTGGCATCTGCAGTGCTCTGCACTCACAGAGAGATGTCAAAGCTTTTAACAGTAGCCAACATACCCTGCAAATTAGCCAAGTACTATACAGGAGAGTATCAAGAATCTCTGAGGCTTATTCTGGACAGAAGCAAATAAAACCACCAAATCTATTATATCTACTAGAGTAACTAAAGCAGGTATCTCTCAGAAGAGACCAATACAATTTAAATATACCGTGCTTGTGTATATAAATGTATGTATCTTTGCACATATGTAGACATGTAGATATACGCTGATGGCAGAAAAAGGAGGTAAGGAACAGTTAGCAATGCTGATGTTTACATTACTGCAATTCAGACCACTTGCAACTTGGCAATTTTTTATAACACATCTGCCAAATCAGGCAGGCACTATCAAATCATTTGTCTTTTCTATTTGGATCAAATTTTTATCCAGCTCTCAGTTAAAAAGAAATATTTTTTTCTGGCTGTCTTTTTACAATTTTAGAATGGTAATATCTTAAAGAATTAGCATGAAATCTTGTTTATAAAGTGGAGAGCCATATCCCCAAAAGCTCTGAATGAACTCAGTACAAACCAGTGCACTTCTAGTGCAGAGCCAAACAGAAGAATTATACACTAATATATAATTATCCTTAGAATTAATATCTAAGTTATGCTTTTGTATTTATATCAAAGTTATGCTTTTGTATTTCCCATAATTAGGATCAGTATATGAAGTTAGTAGAGTCATTATGAGTATTCTACATTTAGCCCATGAATTAACACCACAAAAGGATGTTTGAGACCAAAGAAAGACTTCCAGAGAAGTTACATAGTTGCATTTCTGATATTTGCCTCAGGCAAGACCTAAAGAACTTCATCCTATCTGGTTTATCCAAAAGAAAACTAAGATGAAATAGCAAATTCCACAAATACCAGCAGAAAAATAAGAGTTAATGATATCTGTAATGTTTAAATGTTTCTAAAATGTATTTTAACACAGAGTGGGATTCATCCAGCCTATCATTTAAGGAGTTCTTAGTGTCAACATATATCTCTGATCTCTTCATTTGGAGTCCCTTTCCAGTTAATGAGCATTTCTGCTTATGTATTTGCACTCTGGAGCATCTTACTGTCTTAAAAAAACCCATGCAGTTCAAATTAATGTCTGTACTGGGGGAAGGTTCTGTGGTTTGAATTGTCTTGGGATTGCTTTTATGCCTTAAAATCCATGAATAACTACTGCTTTGTACTGCTTTGGAAGCTCCAGTAAGCAATTTTTTGCAGTTATTCTCTTTTTTAATGAACAACACACACTGTTCTTGATACAAACTGAAAAGTCACATATCTAAGATATCAGAGCCCTACAAGTCCTTTTGGTACACTGTTCTCATCCATATGAATCTCTTATTTACCTGTGAAAGATGTCAGCACATCAAAATAAATGCCTTAACATCTTGCCTTCACTCAAACACCTTTTGACACCCTTGTGATGTAAACGGCAGACTCATCCTTCTTCAAGCAAAAGAGATGTCCACTACTTGACACCAGCATCAATACCAGCAGATGGCTAATTGAACATCTAGATCATCTTCCTCCCTAAGGCCTTTCCTAGGGATTGTTAAGAGCTGATACAAACAACTGAGAAGTTCTGAGCGTTTGCAAGGATTCCACTCCTAATCCACAACAATTACTCTGGTCATACAACAAGTACTTCTTCTGAGGAAAACATAAGCTTAATTTCCCATTGTTAATGAAGTGCTATGGGTTAATTCAAGTGACTTGTCTCTGTCATGACAGTTACTCTGTTTCCTTCAAGGCTACTGGTTTTTGTAAACTAGCTAAGATTTCTCTACAAACCTCCAACTAGAAAATATTTGTACTTGACTCTCAGTATTATTTGCTACTGATTTAATAATGAGTCTACTCAATGCTTTGCAACACCTATGCATATGCTTCAATACTGTCATTAACAAAGCCAAGATGTTTCACAAGTGGCAGTAGCACACCAGTCACATTTTAACCCCAAGAGGAAGATAACAGTACCGAGGTATGTTAAGAAACTGCAGAGGCAACCATATTGCAATATGCATGTAGCTGCAAACCTTAACTCAAAAAAAAAAAAAAATTACCCCAAAAACTGTCGAAGGCACACAGCACTACCTACTTCACAGTAAAATGATCTGAAGACAGAAATATACTTGAATGAGGTGATGCTAGCTGGACACATCTTTTCTTTTCATAGTCTCTATTGAGTCAACCATTAAAAGGAAACTGCAAACTTGAATGAAATTTTCTGAACAGAAAAATGGCAAAATAAAATACCTGGGCTATCCCAACATATCAGAGTATCAACCAAAAATAGCAACTCAGCAAATCTGCAGAAGTTTTGACAGATACTATTGTGCACAGTGTTATTGCTTAAAAAAAAAAATCTGTCTGTTTTCTTTTAAAAACAGAAATCTCAAAAGCACAATTAACTACCCTGCTGGGAAAGATGGCGTATATCCAAAAGAGCTCACAGGTGATGATTTTTCATGAAGAAAAGAATGCTATACATTTATATTTCTGTTTAAACTGGCTGCTCTATGAAGAGGATCAGATCAATTCAACAATACAGCTCAAGTGTAAGAATGTGGAGCAGCAGGAGCTGAGGCAGTTGAGTAATTCATCTCTCTTGAGAGAAGTAAGACACGATTGCACTCTGTACTGGCTGGCACAAACTCTTCAACAATCTACTATGTGGAAAACAGACTGGCCTTTGTACTTTGTTTATGCCTTTACAAAGAGTATCGCTCTTAAAATACTTCAGTGATTCGAAAATAATGCCCTCAATATAAAAGGCAGCTGCATAGCTGCAGAAATTAATGCATAACAAGCAGAATGTATCCCATGAAGGCCTAGCCAGGAAAATGTTGCTTGAACTGTTTCTGTTCATTCAAACATATTCAAATTGAATTCTGCAAGATTGTTGAGAAGTATTTAGTCTGAAGCAAGAGTTACATCTGAACACAGATCCAACTTTTTCACACTTCTGGTCGTTCCAATGCTTAATTTTCACGTGAAGAGACTGCACCACCTCACAGAAATACAACTATATATATATATATGTAAAGTACTACTAAATGCTACATCTGGATATTTAGTTAGCTACAATCTACTCGCAGCTTTGTTAGATGAGATGCTGCAGCTTACGCAGTAATTAAGACAACAGCATTACTCATGCTGAATAACATACCAAACTAATATACTTGCCTCTCAACTTCATTTTCAAATAAAATGCTTGGCCGTATATCAGAAGCATGTCTATGAGTCAGATGGTGGGAGAGGCACACAGTGGGTACCTTGTGTTGCTCACCTGTAGCCAAATGGCGTCCTGACTGCTGAGTTCTACCAGAGAGCACTCCTCTGCTGCAGCTCAGCATGGCTCAGCATTCTTCCCAGTCCTGAACAAGACATGAATGACTGGAAGATCTTACACAAGGCTGTCTCATACCACAAGGTCAGAGAGTAAAAGGGAGATTGCAATGTCACATTACAGCTGTGCTGCCCACCCCACTGCCTCTCTGTCATTGTAGTTTACAGACACTGTTGAAAGATGGTGATCGGAGGAACATGTGGCCCACTGCCTGTCCACATCCCAGGTGCTCAGAAGAGAACTGAGTGGGAAACAGGCAGATTACTCCCAGGTGCTTCCTTCCCCAGGGAAAAGCACTGGATGAAGGACTGCACATAAGACATTACCTGATGTGCAGGCTTGATGCAGCTGCAGCTGTCCTGTGCCAGCAGAATAAGCAATGCTACTTGCCACTGCAGGAAACTGCACTTCCACCTCTCACTCTTCTGTATGGGCCTTTGGCCTTAATTTTGTCTATTTTTCAGCCAAAGAATAAATCTAACAGTCATCTTTGCCAATGATAACTATAAATTAGAAACAGCAGAAGACTTTAGTCATTTTGAATGAAGACAAAAAGCATCAGGTATAACCAGCTGCTCCCAGGATCACAAGCTCATTTGTACAGAACGATAAGCAAGGCAATGGTCATTCCTTAGCAAGAGAACAACAATATGCACTGTGCAGAATAAGAGTTTGTTGGTAAGGAAAGCATGACAATAGGTACACAGAAAACTGAGCACGAGGAACAACGTAACAAAGGTGGATACAATCTTTCTCAAACTGAAAAGGTGCATTAGAGCAACCTGATGGACTTCTCAGATACCACACATATTTTTCATTTCTGAAACCCGTCTCACCAACACTTGTCTCATGGGAAAAAAAAAAAAATACAGTAAGGTGGTTTCTAAATGCAGAGGACAGAACGTCTATGAAAGTCTGCTTGAAGCAGCATGCATTGCTGCAGGTTGAGAAGCACACTATTCTTCCACATTGCCACACAATCTCAGTCCGATCTGGCTGACAGTCTCAAGCTGTGCCAGGGGAAGTTTAGGCTCGAGGTGAGGAGAAATTTCTTCACTGAGAGAGTCATTCACTGCTGGAATGGGCTGCCCAGGGAGGTGGTGGAGTCACCATCCCTGGAGGTGTTCAAGGCGAGTTTGGACGTGGCACTTGGTGCCATGGTCTAGTCTCGAGGTCTGTGGTAACAGGTTGGACTTGATGATCTTTGAGGTCTCTTCCAACCTTGGTGATACTGTGAAAGATTCAGTTCTAAATCAAAATAAAAGCTTAACCACAGTTTCTCTGAGTACCAGAACTATTACGATCTGGTATAAAGCTAAGCACAGTGCCAACAGTACCCTGTACTCAGTAGATCATTTCTGAATAGTCATTGAATATAGAGACTAAATCCTATGCTTCTGTATAATATATACAACGACCATATTTGATGTGGTTTTCATGACAGACACAGCCTCAGAAGTACAAACTAGTACAACCTTCAAATAGGAACTGATGGATATACACATCAAATAACAATTCAATGCAGAAAAGTATTTGAGTCAAAAAATCTTGCCAGTAGACGTAATGCTAAAATGCTGTGTTTGAATATAGCTAACATTTAGAAACCAATCACACTGATGAGGTCAAAACCACAACACTGCTTCTGTGCATTAGTTCAGCCTAAGCTTCAGAATTAACTATGTTTTTACCACATTTACCACTGCACTGGGACTAATTATTTGCTACTAAGAAAATCATATTTTTCACTTCATTAAACACAGTAATAAATCCTTATTTTAAAACTGTATGTAAGAACTGAAAAAAAGAGAAGTCACCAACCTCTAATAAGGCAAACAGTTTCCTCGCAGATGCAGACACAGTATCTAGAATTGAATAAAGACAGGGTTCAATTGTTTGCTCAGCTCTTAAGTTTTCAATTACCAATTCTGTTAGAATTTGTTATGCATATACACAACATTTTCTTATAAACAGTTTTTGCCAGATGTTTCCTGCAATTCATAAACATGTGAGTTTCCAGTTAGTCACTGTCTTGCATAAAAACAAGGCATATTAATAAAATCATACCAAAATTAAAATCTAAAAGCAGAGTGAACTTGTATAGAGTTATTTTTTTCTGAGTACTTGATACACAAGCTATTATAGAATGCCTTTTAAAAATAAGCTTGAGTGCATATTTATCTATTCTAAAGGTCATTAGTACCTTATCAGAAAAACCTGATTCTGGAGCACTCTCCCGAAGTACATTATACTGAGATGCCTGCTGGGATAAATGCCAGTATAACATCAAACTTCTGCATTCTCTAATACATTCCATTCTTCCCTTTATAGCATTTCTCCTAATTCCTCCCTATATTAGTTTCCATCCAGCATATTCTGGCACCGCCTTCTAGAAAGATATACAAATCTTTACTCAACTTCCACTTTGATTTCTTCCTAACTCTTCTCTGATTCACAGCTGTAGACATTGTCAAACTACCTCCAAAACTCCATTTCTTCTCTTAGCAGTTGTTGTGTTATAATCTCTATACTTCTGGATCAGTGGATCCAAGGTAGAAAGGACACTAACACGACTTGCAATCTTTCAAACACTTCCAAGATCTAATGCAATCCAAACACATTATGAAACGTGTTATATTAGAGTGTGTCCAACCTAGGGTTACAGGATAATTAAGGAACATCTGTCTTATGAGGAAAGGCTAAGAGACCTGGGGCTGTTTAGTCTGGAAAAGAGAAGACTCAGAGGAGATCTTATAAATGTTTACAAATGTCTGGAGAGTGGGTGTCAAGAAGAAAGTGCTAGCTTCTTTTCAATGGCGTCCAGTGAGAGGACAAGGGGTAATGAATACGAACTGCAACAGGAGAAGTTCCACCTCAACATGATGAAAATCTTTACTGTAAGAGTGGTGAAGTACTAGTTGTGGAGTATCCTTGAGAGACTTTCAAGACTTGTCTGGATGCACTCCTGTGTGACCTGCCTTAGGTGATCCTGCTTTGGAAGGTGGGTTGGACTCAATGATCTCCAGAGGTAGAGCACTCACTCCAGAAATTTGGCACATAAACAGATTTCCAATTTGCACACATAGCTGTATTTCCTTTTATAACTTCATCCCCTTTATACAAAGTACTTCTGAGTTGTGTTAAGAGCCAAAAGGACAATGATTTAGGAATGTGAATGTGAACTAAAGAAATTTTTAGACATAGAAATTGTTAATCCCATGGGAGACACAGAAGACCCAAGCAGTCTGGCTTTGAAGCTATATTATTTTGTAGGTAGCTTAGTCAAGCTGTGCTCACTAGTCTGTTTCCCTTGTGCTCTGATTTATTGCAACACAAAATCAGATGTGCCCACCAGTGATTTGATGATTGTTTACAAGACTGTAAATGTAATAATTTGTCGTAAGGCTTCAGTAAGTTGTGTAAGTCTACTTCTTTATATGTGCCATCAGTCCGTGTAAAGAGAGTCAACTTTCTTGTGGCACCTTATCTCTAAAAGTTCAATGTGCATTTTTCACAGTTGTCACTCTGCTCAGAGGAGAAGGTGATGACTGCTTCCCAGGCTCATCCTTTCTCCGTCTTATAAAGCAAGTAAGTATATGTGTTAAGACATTGGAGTTTCATTCTGCTACTGCTGACCTGGACAGAATATCAGAATATTCCACATCCATAAATAACATTTCTATTATTTCCTCTTCCTTGTAAAATATTCCTGAGAGTCTGTGGACTTGAACTAATCTTACAGAGGGTCATATGCACAAAAGGACTCACTTTGTTATGCCTAAAATTCATTCTCCATTCACTCCCTTGCCGAGTATGTATTTGTATGGTCGTAATTCTTAGTAACTCTGAAAACTGGTTTTCAAGCAACACATCTCAAAGTTGTAGTAAGTTCTTGGAGAAATAAGTTATTTAGCACACCACAACATTATACAATATATTTTGTCATTCTTTCAACACTTAATATGAACATTTACTGTTTTGCTTCAGTAGAAAATAAAGTAGAACATGGAAAAAACAAACTGTGTTCTAATGGTGTTCTGAAATGGCGAGCACCTGAACTAATTTCTCATTAAAGCTTCCTCAGTTAATTATTCAATTTTCTAAAGTAAAGGCCTGGGAAATATTTCCTACTATACTTAGTGAAACACCCTGACAGCACTATACAGTAGTCTTTCTGTAACTTTATATATATTGTTTTCCAAGATCCATTTGTTACATCAGACTCTGCGCTTGTTGTTAATAGCTTTACATTCATTTCTTTCAACTGAAGGTTATGACTACTGTGCAATGAAGTCAGCCAAAAGAGGTCAGGAAAAAAAAAAAATCAACAGACACTAATTTTATTCTCAACAGGGTTAGCACCTGGCTAGAGGTAACTGCAGTGATTGTTAACACCTTCCTCCCCTTTCATCAGTAACTCTGGATAGTAATATTCCATTACTTGTGAATAGATCAACTCTGGAATTTTAAACTTTAGTAGCCTACATGTTATGGAAAAGCCTGTCAAACTCGGACAGTCAATAAGAAACAAACAAACAAACAAACGACCCCAGACAGACTACAGACATCAGGGAATTAGGAATGCATTTTCCAAGTGTGAAAAAGTAAAGGGCATAGACCTGTCTCATTTTGATTTAAACGTGGAGTACCTAGAATGAAAAGACTAAATAACCAAGAATAGCCTGGGAACCTGAAAATCAAATATGGTCATCCTTGCAAGTTAAAAAGACAGTTTATATTTTTTCTTGCTAATATATTTATCATAGGACCATCACAATTTTTAAACTAACCTACCAAGGAATGCAGTACACACAGAAACAGAGTGAGAGAGGTCCTTCTTAGTGTATTGACCTGGACAATGGCAAGCACTGGATGCTTATGGAAATATAGGAAATGGCGTGAAGGATTCTTGCTCTGCTGTACTCTACATGACTTAAATGAGAGAAAAAAACACAACAGTGAAACGAAACACAGATTCAGAGCAGTCTCAGTACAGAAGAGGTCTGTAGGCCTATAGCACACAAATAAAAGAGATTTCTCTCTTTTACCCTCTCTAGAAAGATTTTGTTCTTATCTATTACAAAAACAGGCAACTACTGGCAGCTTGAATGTGCCCAAGCAATACCCAGCCAGGGAATTCAGTGACATCCTGGAGGATGTCCTGTCTTGTTCCTAGGTGGCTGGTCATGCAACTCAGACAATTCAATGCTTAGCACCTCCCTGCTTGCCAAGGGCACAGCAAATGAAGTGAGGTAGACAGTCCAGCAGGATTCACTTCTGGTGATAAAATAAACTATCCTCCACAGATTCTAAGAACCTTCACAATATGGTCCTCTTTCATATTTAAGCAATGGCACTGGAAGTGTCATCATTTGTATCTATTGGTACCTGAATTGAGTCTGAGCCTGATTTTTTCGTTTTATGAGGACAGACAGACAGTATTGCACCAGGTGCTACAAAAACATAATTTGACTATTTCAGTTCATACCATAATGAAAACAGGTAGATTCTTTCCAATCTTACCCCACTTTGCCCATTCACAGTGGGCCATAAAAGATAATGAAGTTACATGTCTTAATCTCCACACATGAAAATGTATAGAAAATCAGAGAAAATTTCAGATTATCTTTGCAGATCTAGATTCCCATCTTCAGCCTCAATCACAGCGTGAGGCAAAAGAGATGGCTGTGATGGAGAAAGCTTTCCGTTGAATTCAGTAATGCTGAAGCCACCACAAGTAGCTCTTGAAAAAAGCCACTTTCAGTCTTTGCTAATCAGAAGGACCCGTCATCACTTCTAGCATGAGGGACTGGATGTGCACAGCAATGGCAAAAAAGAGTGATTATATATTAGCCTCCTCTCAGAGAAAATCTTTTTTGCAGTACTTGTTACCTATATGAATCCGTTGTGGAGGACACTGTAGGAATAGTACGTCATGCAAAACATTATGCATGAAAAAGAAATATGCAGAAAATGAGAACTTTACCAAACTGAAAGGTGATTAATATGTTTAGATCAGAAAGAAATTTCTCTATCTATTATCTATTATCTGCTTAGGAATGGCTCCCAGATGAGAACATAGTATGCAAAATCCTGCATAAATACAAAAAACGTGTATTTTCTGTACACGTTAAGGAGCTTAGCTTTTCCAAGATCCAAAGACATGCAGTGCTGTTATCTATATAGAGATATTAAGGTTCCATTGAAAAACAATATGCTAGTTTGTCACACCAGAAATACTACCTTGGTGCTAACCATTAGATGAAGCACTTCTAAAGGCATACATCAAATTCAGATTTAAACTGACTCAGAATGGTACAGACTTGTGACATTTTCTAGTAGCTTTTGTAAGAGCTGTTAGCGATAATTTTCCTCCTTTCCATAAAGCCTTTCTCTGCATTTTTACCTAATCCTTTTAAGTATCTGTTTTCATGTCCCAATAAATGTGGCCTTTCCTACAAGTCTTTCATGAAAAATAACGACAAGAAAGCTGCCAAAGAGATTATGTAGCTTAGCTCTTTCTGTAGTCAGTTATCATAACAGCTGGAAAGTTACACTTGCTATTATCACTCACAATAGAAAATGAGGCTTAAAAAAAAAAAAAAAGGCTCAATAGCTACAGTGAGATGCTGTATTAAAAATATGCATAAAAGTCCTTCCATATCTTTTGAAGAAATGTAAATCAGTCTAGACATTACTACAGAACAGAAGCCAAAATGAGTATTTCTTGACTTAAACAATAAGAATGTAGCTTCCACAGTGCCAGCAAGAACACAGCTCCAATACAGTACAGGAGATATGACCAACACAAAAACGGTTAAAAAAACAGCTAAGCTGGTGTGTCTTATCCAGCTTTGTGGCTTGAAAACAGAAACAGAGCAGTATTTAAGAAATACTCCTTTTTTTGTCTTCTCAGTTTACAGTCTGGGTAGTAATGTCAGATATATATGAAAAATCATAGGTGCCACACAAGAAAGACACCAGCACATATAAATTCATCTCACATTGTTGGAAAATTGTAAATTAAATGCTTGGTTTAGATGTCAACTGAATTTCATAACAGCTGTCTATCTTTAGTTCCCATCTTGTAAGTACTTTGTAATGCAAGCTCGGAGCTGCTGCTTCTTTTTGCTTTTTTTTTTTTTTTTTCTTTTTTTAATTCAGATATCAGGCAGCTGCTTCAGCAAATGCTGAAGAAAACATTAAAACACAAAATAAAGAACACAGAGATTCCTACCATCTGTGATTCTTCCAGGAATGCTACAGAGGTAGTAGTACAAAAGCCAAAGTAGTTTTCTCTATCAGACTGAGATCCTGCAAACTCATCAGCATACTCTCCCAGACCAATCCCGGCTCCAGAACAAGAAGATGGGCAGCAGTTTAGAACTGCTGAGGCTGGAGATAGAACAGCTTAACGAGACATACCTTGCCTAAACCATCGCCTCAAGTGCTTGGCCATCCCTGCTTTTCTTCTTCCCTAACATAATCCCCTCTGAAGAGCTGGTCTGACTTTCCAGGAGAAGGAGGCACAGCTCCTCAAGATGAGCAGAGCCCTGACCTATTACAGAACAACATTTCTGTCTATCACTCTCAGACCATAGAATAAGACCAAAGTGTAGCACAGCACAAGCACAAGCACAAGACGATACATGCAGCAGCAGCCTGCAAATACAAATCACACTGTAAAGGAGTGATTCAGGTAAAACCAGTTTTAGCAATAGCAGAAAACAGAAAAAAAATTACAATGTGGAACTAAGAATCAATGAAGAAAGTGCAAATAAGCCAACTATGCTAGAAAACTTGTAAAAATATCTCCAAGAGTATTTATGAGGAAGCAATCAGAGACCCCACTGTTAACATGAAACTTCTAGTGCCAGTGTGCCAACAAGACTCATTATAACTTCACTCATCTGCCCCTCCAGTTGTCCTTGAGAAGTATCAACACCATCAGTCTGCAGACCCAAAGCACAATGAAAGGGTGAATGTAACCCCAGAGAAGGGAACAGTTACTAATCTAACAGCTATATTTTGATTAGAAAATCAAGACCTGAGTTAGGCTAACAATAGTCTCCTAGGTCTACATATCATTCTCTACTCCTTTTACCCTGAAAAAATGAAGATGACACCTGCAGCCTCAGGCTGAGCGCCAGAACATTGCCCTGCCCAGAGCTACTGCAACAGAGAGAAAAAAACCTACACTTTCATCTGCCACCACTGAGTTACTAGATAAAGCAATTCTTTCAATTGCTCTGGTTAATCACAACAACACCTTACCATCTTCCGCTAGCTGTGGGCTATTTCATTATATATTGAGGTCTGCAAACAGATCTGCAAGCAGTGGAGATCCAAATTCATGCCTTTCTACAGGCGAGTCCATTGCAAATTTGTGCTGTAAACAAGGCACCTTCAGCGTGCAAAGGAGAACGCTATCAATGTGCTGTGAGCCTCTGAATTGTTTTTCCCCCACTTCTTCTGGATTTAACTTGTGATTGGAGCTGGAGCACCTGCTCTTGCAAGGAAATAAAATTGAGTATAATTAGTCATGCATTCATACTGGAGGTGCGTCACAAAGCAGAGAGACAGAT
Source organism: Ramphastos sulfuratus (assembly GCA_013399055.1). Lineage (NCBI taxonomy): Eukaryota > Metazoa > Chordata > Aves > Piciformes > Ramphastidae > Ramphastos > Ramphastos sulfuratus. The sequence continues at coordinate 45,029 of WBNM01045767.1, forward strand.
ATGGCTTATGTCTTAGAAATTACAAAGGTTCTCATTCTGAAAAGATTTACATATAAGGCACTCCATTCATGCACATAACCCTGCAGGACTGGGATCTTATTTAGTTTTTCTTCATAAACTGAGCCTATACAAACAGATAAGGCCTCCAATTCCAATTGCAAGTCATTCATTTTATATCATTGTTCTACCATAAATGTAACTGTAGTGTTGCTAAAAGGATTTCCAAAATATTGAATTATTTCAATTATTAAAATAACACACACTACTTGCATTTGAACAGGATATTGTCTAGTCCAAAAAACAGAGTGGTGATCCTCTCCAGGTATTAGCAAATCTCTAATTTATCACTATCAGGCAGTGACGTTTACCCAGCAGAGAGTAGGGAACTCTATTCAAAGCCTCTTTCATAAGCCATTCTTTATGCGAGAGAGAAATTGATCCCGGCAAGGCCAAAGAGATCTGCCTGTAGCAAGCTAAGTATATATATGAATTTCTGCTGCTATAAATATTTTTAAAGGCTAAGAAAAAAAAGGAAAAACAAAGGCATTTGTATTCGACAATGTCACAAAAAAATAGTTTCTTCTAGAGAATCTTCAAGTTGGTTTTGCTAATGTTTCAGAAACCATGTGCTAGCATAAACTTCACGTCACCATCCTACCACACACTATGGCACTAGAAAACTTTAAAAGTCTCATCTTTGTTGCTGCCTGTGTTGTGAGATCACATGATCACATAGGATCACAGGATGTTAGGCGCTGAAAGGGACCCAAAGCGATCATCGAGTCCAACCGCCCTGCCAGAGCAGGACCATACAATCTAGCTCAGGTCACAGGGGAACACATCCAGACAGGCCTTGAAAGTTGCCAGAGAAGGAGACTCCATAGCCTCTCTGGAGAGCCTGTTCCAGTGCTCTGTGACTCTTATAGTAAAGAAGTTCCCCTTTCTGTTGAGGTAGAACCTCCTGTGCTGCAGCTTATACTCACTTGCTCCTTGTCCTATCACAGGGAGCAAGTGAGAAGAGCCTGTCCCCCTCCTCCTGACACCCACCTCTCAGATATTTATAACCATTTATTAAATCCCCTCTCAGTCTTCTCTTCTCCAGATTAAAAAGCCCCAGGTCCCTCAGCCTCTTCTCTTAAGGCAGTGCTCCAATCCTCTAATCATCCTCATAGTCCTCTGCTGGACTCTCTTGATGGAATATTTCAGCAAATGCCTCATCAAGGAACCAGTTAGCAGCACTCTAAATGGCAAGACAATTCATTTCTACATTAATGCTGATCGAACATCAAAAACACCCAAAAAAATCAACTATTTCATAGCTAGCCTCGCCACCCACATAAAATTTATCAATAGTTAAGCAACTAAATAAGCTTCCCTAAAAAGATATGGATATTTGAATGGCAACCAATATTTGTAAGGAATTAGTTACTTTTATTCCATGCTCAATATCAAGAAGTTCCCTCTACACCATTCATTGCTAAGTGTTTTTTTTTTTTCAGGCTCTGATTGTACTGACATTTGTGCATCTTTAAACTGTTCACTGAAGACAAAAACTGGATCATTAGCCCCTGGACTTTAGTGATTCAGGGAGCATGTTTGGGCAGCACCCAGATTTTCCCTGTATATTAGACTTTAAGCATTAGGTGCAGCAGATTTTGTGGATTGCCCCTGTCCTAGCTACATCCAGGTTTAGTCCGAACCTCAAATGCCTCAAGACTTGTGCATAAGCAGTATACACCCAGGTAAGTGAGAACACCTTGTATACTAAGTTATTATGAGAGCACATCAATAATTAGATGCTATTTCAGTGAGGTGCAGCTCAGCTTAGTATTTCCAGCATTCACTGCAAAAGACATTTTCCATCGAACACAGCAACTGCTAGCTACCTAGGTAAGGCTCAGTATGAAAAGTACTTTTTTATTCCATACAAAACATGTCGGGAAGTGCAAAAATGTTTACTGACTCCCTCATTCTCATGAGTAGTCGCTCTACTATATTTGCTCAGAAGACAGTTTGAAAAAAATGTCTGCAATAGAAGAATTTGCTAAAACAAAAAGCACCAAATCAAAAAGGTTTGCCAGGGTGGACCATGCTCAAACAATTTATCAAGGGCTTACAAGTTTTTGCCAAACACTTCCAAAATATTTCTGTTAGGATAAGAAAGAAATCATCTTCTACCCTCAAGAATAGTGTTAGCAAAGTATATTCAACCTGCTGATAAAAACACCATTTACCTCTGGACACTGAGATCTTCAATCTTTCAATGTAGAATTTGGTAAAACTGTTCCACGAACTGCCAAAATGTTCAGATTTAATTACCAGTGGAATCAACAGAAAGATTGCAGAAAACTCTAAGTTCTACATCATTTAAGTTTTCTGAATACTGACTTTCGGGACTGAGAGGCAGCCTGCATTACCTTCTAAACACTAATTCATCTGGTACAGGAGTAGTAATTCATTTCTACTCCAGAGAACATAAAACTGTCGACACTTCTGTTTCATAGGTTAGGTTTACTGGGGAAAGCAAGGAGCTGGATCTGCCATTGCTTCTATCATGCAGAGCACAATTAAATGATGTGATTCTTCATTACAGAATTTTCAGCAAGTCACTGCATGCTCAAGAAATCAAAAGAATTTTGGATTTAGTTCCACTTATGAAATGAGAAAGTGCATTGTATCTGCTGTTTGGTTGTTTGGGAACAAATAATTTTTAGATAGAAATGGAGTATGGCCACCTTAAACGTCTGCCAGATAGCAGGATGATAAATAACACATTCAGTTGGAGAACTCAAACTGGAAGATGACAAGAAAAATCACTAATAATTCTGCAATCCTTAAGGTACTAATTTGTTTCTCTGACAAAATCAGATGAAATATTCAAAATTAGCACCACCACAAGTATCAAGCCTCACCAATAAGTGTCCTATTATTTAAATGGTATAAAAGAAAAAAAAAAAACTTTAAAAACAAAATATTTTGGTGTCTTTCTTTATCGTGTGGCACTGAACAGAACTTCCAAATCTTAACACGTTAAAGGCGCTTAATTTTTATTTGTGAAATACTGTTAAGATATTTAGTATCTTTATTAAAGCACCTTTAAACTAAAGACAAGTGGAGGTGTCTCTCCGAATCACAAAGGGAAGTGTGTATTAGAGAGGTGAGGGCTTCAGTGCAATGTCTGACGTTGGCCTTTCTATGGTGCTGTTGCAGTGGTTTTAAAATAAGGGAAGAGGGGACTGTGCCTCTGCAGAAATTCTCTTCTCATTGATAAGCCATTCCACCAGGCCAGCAGCTCTCCTGGGGAGATATTAAGGGTTATCAAAGTCATCACCCTGTCTATTCAGACCAGGTATGTCACACATTGTTGACAGACAATAGAATCATTGTGTTCTCACAAAAGGAAACAGGAACAAAAAGATGACTCCTTTGAGTCTAAAATGCCATAAATGATAAAAAAATCTTTTCTTTACTGCCCAGTTTCTGAGATACCAGCTTATATTCCACATTGAATGACTTAATGATTTTATCTTGGTGCCAACTGAATCAAAGTATTCTCCATAAAACCAGTACATACCATTTCGAACACTTTGGCAGAATTGGCATTACAGAGCCAGGAAATGTTAGCCCTGTTTATTACCACAGTATCCCTAACAGTCAATTTCCTCATTTTTCTATTACAACTCTGTCCTGGGCTTAAAATTTGAGAGCTGCAAGAAACCTAATCCACACATGCGGCATTGTCGTGGTAGGCCTAAGCAGGCCAAAATAGGTTTGTACATGTCCTGGCTTGCCCTGACATGTTTTTCTGCTCTCCCTCCTTCTGTTTTAGGGAGAAGCAACCACGGGAAGTAAGCCAAAAGAATTTGGAGCCACTGAGTCTGAGGACTGTGACCTGCCCAGACTTGTTTTGAACCCTGTGGTAAACAAGGTACACACAGTTGCCTTGTGCAAGGCTGTGCTCTGCCCAAATTTGGGTAAAGCAAGCCTATGGCTTCACCTAATATGGTCAAGCTTGGCTGACTACCATTCTGATTGGTTATTCTGTGTGCAAAGGCCCATTAGTCTTGGGCTGTATCGATATAAAGGGAGATGAGCAGGGAGCACAGTGTGCACTCTGCCATAAGGTGTGTTCTGCTATTATATGTGTGCTCCATTATTATGTCCGCCATTGTATCCGTGGTCCTACTACTTTACTGCATCCTGAGCTGTGTGGAACTTCAGTGACCAGGATTAGGCTCTAAATGCCTCCACGCGATCGCCCTGTATAGCCAGCATGACACCGTGCTGAGACTGCACATCACAAGACATCCTGCCTGCACCTTAATTGCCTTCTGCCAAGACGGAAGCTCTGGAGATAACACAGATCATCCAGAGAGTCAGGACCAGGTCAGAGGTCATCTGCCTCCTTTCTCCAGCACCCAGAAGCCTGGGGAAACTCCAAAGCCTCTAACGGCTACCGACAGCAACCCCACCACGAGCTTTGGGTACTGCCAGATAATATTTTTGTGAGTAAATACCAAATGCCTCTTGTAATCATTAACTGCCTTCTGCCATAAGCAGAGAGGAGCTCCTTGCATTCATCTAGTGAGCAAGTGGTGTATTGACTGCAAGCAGTTCACTAACCACAAAGCCTTCTCTGCGAGTTCAATCGAGTTCAATTAATGTATGTATTCACTAGTTATTCCTAGATCCTGTTACTGCCTGTATATAAAGTTTCCATGAGTGATGCAAAGAATCTATTATTATTATTATTAAATTGGTGATCAGGGTGCCGCGAGTTCTGAATATTTAATATTAATAAACAATATTAATATTTTTAAAATAGCATCTTGCAATAATTAATTACCCCTCCACTACAGGCATGCAGTCAGATCAGGCCTGCACAGTACTCCAACTTCTTCAAATCATTAGAAAGCATGTTATACTTCCGAGGAGTCATCTCCCTTCTGAAGTAACACAGTAAAAGCATCTAAATATGTATGTTTATTCAACCATATATAGATGTAGACCTATGATTAGCTTCCCAATAAAAACATAAGCTCTAGGCTATGTACTGAAGGGACTGACTTGTGCCCCAGAATAAACTATGTACCACTATACACCTATCTTGCCTCAAAGGAAGGTAAAGTTTTAATGGGTACAGATGGAAATGAGAAGTACAAGGGAGATGGAAGGAATTTTTTTTAATTTTTTTTCTGCAGAGCTCATGGCCAGCATTACAGTTTGTCTGGACTGAAGGGTGTGAGAAGGATGACAATATAAGCATTACTAACTTAACGATAGGACTAGAAATGTGAGAGGCTAACTGTGCTTAAGTTCTGATCATCTGTTTTTCTGTAACTCATAATAAATAGATTTCTCCACTGGCAAAAATAATTAAAACCCTGAATTTTAGGATTTTGCATGACCTCAATGACAGGGAAAAAAAGTAAGATAATCTCTCAGAGATATAAATGGGCCCCATGTCACAGAAAATTACATTAGGATTTAGGAAAACATTACAAGAGCCTTCCTGATTAACATTATATATATTAAGTCAGATCGCTGAGAGCTCAGTGAGACCAGGGTTCTCGTAAGCTATCTATATCACACCAAGCAGCACATCACAGTTCAACCTGTGGGATGTTTCCACCCAGCCTGTGGTTTTTTTTCCCCTGATCCAGAAGATGTGGAGCAGCTATTTGAAAGGCAAACACAGCACAAATAGTTAGATGTCCCTCTTGTGCTTGCAAACAGTTTCACACTGAGCAGCTGCTGCTTGCTCTGCCAGTGCATGAGAGGAGGTGAAGTGCTTTCTCCTGTCCAGACACAAACTAGTACTGCTGCAGCAGACAGTAAGTCATGAAACATGGATCCAGAACAGCCTAAGCCATTTCAAAGTGCAGGGTTCGGTATCCCCGAGTTCCATAGTGAGATGAAACTAAGACATGGAAATGATAAGTGGGAAGGAATGACGGTACAGAGTATCATGACGGCTTGTTTGTGTGCACACAACATACAAAGCACCTGTGATCAGAATGCATCAGAACTTTGTAGCTTACGAATCACAAAATGTTAAGAAAACTCCTACAAAGCAAATGAGAGAATAGGTAGCTCCTGTCTCACTCTCCTCCCTCACAAAGGAGATACCTTCTGATGTCTTTCAGAAGCAAGTTTATGAATTATGCCAATTATGCACAATTCATCATCACCACAATTTCTTATCTGTTTTTAGTCTCTGTCTCATTCATTTTACTTTGCTGACAGCATCATGAATGCCCACATGAGAGAAGAAAGACAATTTATACCCTGGAGAACTCTCTGACCATCTATCAAGTTAAGAAAACAGTATTTCTCTTTGGATAAAGGAATACAAAATGAGAAGGAACAAGCACTAAATCACTACTGATTATTTATTTTAATTTCTGATGAAAAAAATATCTCCATCCCATGAAAACTTACCCTTATTACCGTAAGAAAGGTGGGAAGACAGATAAGTGGTCCACCCCCTATTTAAAGAAAGACATGTTTACTGGTGTGGTGCATCCTCAGAACCAACTGAGTTACTACAGCCATGGACTGCATGCCTTCTGCAAGACCTGCCAAGAAAGGAGCCCTCCTAGAGAGTGCACCATACCTTGGTCTGGCTTGCTCAGATCAGCAATCCCTGTAGGATCTTCTGGGCCAAGGACCTCTCTTCACCTCAACCTTAGGAGAACATCAGATTCAGTAAATGTATCATCTCTTCTGCAGAAAAGATTGTTGAGCCAGTCCCATTTACTGCACCAATTCCATCCTACCTCAGAAAAGGACAGATCTTACTTATTCTTCTTGACAGTGAGAAAGCTAAATTCCCGGCCCCTATTCCAGTCTTTGTTACAGATTCAAGTACCTTTCTATGGCTGTAACAAGTCTCAAAGAGTCTTCTGGTGCTTAAATCTCATAAATAAGAATTAGGAAAAATCAATGTTGGTTTCATTATGTGATGCTATAAATCACTTGTCTAGTTATTTCTCAAAAGCCTACCCTAACTAATAAAGAAATCATTTACTCTATCTGGGCTCTGCTAAAAGCTTGCAAAGTAACAGTCTAATTCTGCTCTGGCTTAGGTCACTTAAAATTTCCACCAATTAAACTGGAAACGGTATCTTGTACTAAACTGTACTTCCAACCTCTGACTTCAACAGTGACCATGTCCCTCTACATTTCCCCCTATTATATGAAGTTAGAGAAGGTCACTCATCTTTCCGTATCACAGAAGTAGCGCAAGAACAGATGCATGTGGCTTAGGACACTCTTGTTCTCTCAAGCATGGTGCTTTGAATCCTGCCCACCCCAGCATGGCCCCTGGAAAGCAGGGAGTGATTATATGGTCCAACATTTATAATTTATCATTGGCTTTTGTTCTCACACACACATCAGTCATATAACTGTATATTAGGGCTAAGCTTCAAAATCAAAGCTAACACCACCAAAAGACAACATTTAACACCAATATCAAACTAGTTCTGCTAGTGTCAAGGCTGAGTTGAGCCTCGTAGCTGGATGAACCATGTCTTGTAAACTTAAATGCCTCCTATAAGTTCTGTCCCAACCTAACTGGATGGCAGTATTGCCTGAGTTAGCATGGTAAAAGCCAAAAGCATCCTTAGAAATGAACATAAAAAATGGGCCATGATCTAGAGGTTGATGGGACTTTGATACACGCTTATATGTCCCCCAAAATTAAGTTGTTGTTTCGACATTTAAACATCATTCACACTGAAGCCTCTTTACACAATTATCAGGCTGGCAGAAATCTCCACCGCCAGAGTATCATTACTGCAACTAAGAACTGGTTCCTCTACTCTATTTTGGATCCCACATTAGCAACCTAGAAATTAATTTCTCACATCTTTTACTTACATCACCATTCTCCAAAACAAATCAGGTGATGAAAACAAAATGGCATCAATTCCACAATGTTTTGTTTCACGGCCCTTTGCAAGTCAGCACTTGCCTATGACTTACAATTAAATAGCATCCAATACATAGAAAAAAATTTTTTTTTCCACTTGGAGAATGAGTTTTGAAATGTAACAATTTTTTGACAGTCAGTAAATTAAAACTTTACGATGGGAATTTATCTTGTATGATATACATTCACAGTACCAACTACTCCAGAGAGTACCCTAAGGAAGTGATTTACTATGAGAAGAATGTACCTATCTGTACTGGGGAATAAAACCACTAATAAAGATGATGAGGATTTTATGTGGATGAGAATTTCTAGAAGAACAAAATGGTTTACAAAATATGAAGAAAATTCTTGCCACAAGACTGGCATAGCAAGATCTGTACAGATTATTAATGCATCTTTGCTTACTATTTTTAAGGTTGTTGTTTAAGAGAGGGGTTTTTTTGTTTTGTTTTCTTTCCTGGTCTAATTCCTGCAAGCTATGTATTTTTGATGGAGGAAAAAAAAAAAAAAAAAAAAGGATTTTTTTAATGGATTTTTCTTCCAATACATGAACAAAGATTACAAACAAGGCTGGTTAACTCCCCAAAAAGGCTGCCTTCCATCTGCCCAGGTGGTCCAACATGTTTGCTCTTTCATTTTTTACATTTTTTTTTTAGTTATTAAGGAAGCCTCAACAATCAAACTTCAAGAATCAAAACAGCGGGCTACATTTTTCTCAAATGTAATTTCTGCTGTGCTTTTTCAAAGATTGGAAAATTAGGGAGGAAAATAACTCCCATGACTATCCAGTATGGTTTTAAGAGAATCCTGACCAGATATTCTTTTTGCTAGACCACAGTGTTCCTTAACAAGAAAACTACATTTATGAAATTCACACAATTAGATAATTGCCAACAAAACTATACTTAGCAGAAACAAATGGCCAAATAAAACTTACTATAATTCAGATGGACACAGTGACAGACTCACTGCTAAAGGTAGGACATATTCAAACTGGAAATGCTTTTAATAGATTTTTTTCACAGTAAAGGCTACCAAAATAAGTGAGTCTGTAGGACAGTTTGGAACCAGCAAAATACAGCAGGAGACTGAAATGCTACAGTCAGTTTTAATTGATACATCATAAAATCTGGAGCTAAGTTCTGTACATGCAATGTCATCCAAGAAAAATATTAGTATTTCATGAATTCTCATTTAAGACTACAATCCTGTTGTGATTGGCTTTGCTCTTTCTGCATCCCTCATATAAAAATCCTACACTTCTGATCTTCTGTGTCATACTATAACCATTATTACTGCTTTGATTTCAAAAAGAAGTTTTATCTTCCAAAACCAAAGCTATTTCAAAATTATGGGTTTACTTCCAGATTACAAAATCCACCAAGCAGCCTGTTACCTAGATAGGAAACTGATATTCTGAAGTTGGATATTTTTGGTCTGTTTGATGCAGAAAAGATCCGGTATTCCAGGCAGTTAGGTCTATTTCTTAAAGCTGTAAAACAGTGCTACAAAAAGTACAGCTGCTTCTTCACAGTCCTGCTCAAGACCTTGCATAATCCTAAAACAAGGAAAGACAGAAGGACTATCAGAACAGGATACATGCCAAGTACATGCCGATTTCCTAAAAAGTCAATGTATGCATCATAACAGCAGATCAGCAGGTGATTCCTCTGACCTGTACAGAGCCCTCTAAAGTGGTTCTGCCAGGGTTAATCTCCTTAATACATCAGGATCAGTGGTGACTCAAAACTAGCTAGTCCTGATACGTCACGGCTGCCTTTGACAGTTACATTCCAGCCTGCCCAATCACTTAAAAAGGATCAGGGTTCTCCATAACATGGACCTTTCTGCTCTAGTAAACAATCAGTTGCCTATGATGATATACTGAACATGTGGCTAACATGGTAAGTGACCTCTGAACACCACAAGACTAGCCACTACTGCTATTGCTAAAGTCATCTTCCTCTTTGGCTTTCTAAACCAAAACCCGTTTTGGCCCAAACTGACAATTTCTATGTTCATTATGACCAACTTTGAATTGGCAAAATAAAATACCTGAACACTTTTCTGAAGTCACTTAGCTCTCCCAAAATATTCCTTTTTACCCCTCACCTCAATGTTTACACCAAAGTCTATCTTGAAAATCCCCCTTGAGAGATCATAGCTGCAGATGGTAGTTGAACTGTACTGTATTCTTGACAGATCTTGCTGAACACCTGAAAGTATCCATACACATGGAGGAATAACCTAAGGCTTTGAGGCAGTGTCTTCTTGGATGCTCCAACTGCAGAGTATTTAACTGGCTTAGCTGCCAATTTGAACCTAAAAAAATGCATTTAAAGTCTCCTGTGTTCTACAGAAATTTATAGAAGAGCTTCCCAATAATTACTTCTTACATCTTTTAATTGCAATCTCATGGTCATCCAAGAAATGTATGTCTGCATTTTTACTCCTCAAGTTTAAATATATAAAAATACAATTGCTTCAGCTCAAATAATTTCAATTTGGCGTTTTAGAATTTGAACTAAATAAAAATTAAAAGCCACTTTTCCTCAGTGAAAATGGAATAAAAAAATAAGGCAGATGAGTCTCGGCTAGAAATATTTCAGTATTTATTTTTTTCACTCAGAAAAATATTCCTTTGAGTGATGTTTTAATTGTTGTTGTGGTATTATTTTGCTACTATTTACTTGGGAAAAAAAATCTTGTAGTACATATCTTCCAGCCAAACCCAGGAAAGTATTATGCCATTCTTCTCAGTTACAAACTACGGAACTTTCTTTTAGTATCTTCCAGAGGTATGAACAGAAGTTATTTCTTTTCTGAGTAAGAATGTCAATATAAAATCAATAAAATATACTTGTAACTGTAACTTCTACTCACTTCATGAATCCTCACTTTTGTTATAATTTTTCCTTACATTTGGCTCTGTGTTTTGCTTGTGTTTGTACAGGTCTTTATCACATAATCACTGAGTGTCAACTGGAGGAAGGAGAATGTAGGAGGAAGCTCACCAGTGCCTTTCAACAGCATTTTTATTAAAGGAGCAGTGATGTCTCCAGTCACCTTATAATGTCTCTTAATGCAAATGAAAAAACAGATGCTTTCTTGTCACTAGAGACTGAGAATGCAATTTGCCCTCAGTATTTTCTACAAGAATGATTGCTCTTCCTCCTCTTTGACTGCAGATTGCTGAAGAAAAGCTTCTTATTTTAGACCACACAGTAACTTGCAAAAAAACCAAAAAACAAACAAAAAACCCCACAAAAACAAACAAAAAAAAACAAGCCACAGAAAAAAAAACCCACATGAATGCTGGGAATAAATAGTAATGAGAACACAACCAACATAGCACAGTAAGTGCTAGAAGAGATTGCCAATATTCTAAATAGGAAGGCACTATCCATCTCTGAATTCTGACAGACAAGTGTTGAAAACTCTGTTTCTGATGTAGAGGAAAATGCAAAAGCTTCAATCAGTTCTTTGTTTAACAGCTGCTTTTGCAAACCCTCTTTGGTTGAAGAACTCCCAGGACTCTAGCATATGTCACAGAGCCCAGCTTGCAGCAGAAGCTGACAGCACAGTATCTTCTCTCACATAAAGACTTTCATTTACACGGAAGCTCAATAATTCAGTAACAACTTGAGTTCGCAGTAAATGAAAAAAACATGAATGAACTTGCAATGTGGCAAGAATGAGTTATAAAGACCCTGGAACAATTAGCATATTTCTAAATCTTTTCTAGCACATGGGGAGGAAGAAGGGCCTACAACATCAAAAGGTGCATCTTTGTGTTGAAACGCAGCAGAAGCTGTATGGGACGCTGTCCACTGGCAACAGGGAACACAGGTACCTCGCCAGAGGGAGGATGACCTTGATTTTTGCAAGTGTTGGCAGGCAGCCAGCCCTGCTAATGGAGAGACACACATGACACCAAGTCTCAGATCATGCTAAACACAGACACAGTGATGCTGAATCATATTTGAGGGAATAAGGTCCTTCTTCCACCACTCCCCTTTGACATCAAAGTGGGGCATTTGAATTATTTTTGACTGCCCTCTAGAGCAGCAACTTGTACTCCAGCACTCCTTCAGTTATCTTGTGCTTCCATAATTCACAAGCTTTTTTATAGAGGCACATTTGATAACATTCCCCAAACTAGCCCTGACAAAATATGCATTATGCACACAAAAAGGCTGAAGCACAGGGTTGGTTTTGACAGCTGTATGACAGTTTTATTACAGTACAACTACATCAGAGCCTATGGGAATGAAGATTTTTTTCATTGATATTAAATACTTTGAAACTACATGATGAAAATGTTGCTTGGCTCCTCACTGTCACTACAGATGAATGCACACATAAAAATTAAATCCACTGGACCACATTGTCATTTTTTCAAAGCACATAAGCAAGTTTGAGAGGCAAAGGAGAGAAAGCATCATCAGCTTATTGCGCTTCACAGCACCAGTTTCTCTCCTACAGTGACCTGTACAACCTGCTGGAATCCACAAGCTGTTTGTGGCTCCAGGATTAACCTTCATACACTCTTTAACAGAAAAACAATTTAAGCGCTTGGTCCAAGTACATACTTTCATCTTGAAATGGAGAAAAATTTATTTCCATTCTTTTCCTCTACTGAGGTAGAAGAAGCCTACATAGTTTTAAAAAGCTAAGCTATGTTTTAACATGTCATGTGGTCTTATTTTTTCATTTAAATCTGCAATGTATAGTTTATCTAAGTAAGTATTTTCCTGCAATGAGATTCTACATAATAATGTGACAGTGATCAGCCATTTCTGCCAAAAATATCTTAGTGGAGCGAGACAGTAGACTATCAGACCTGCATGACTTATTAGTAATATGCTTTTACTTCTGATTGCTCCAAGTAAATACTATATTTTACATTCTAACAACATAATCTAAAAAAACCTACTTGTCAGTTTGGTTACAAAAGGATTATTTAAAGGAAAAAAGGGCAACACCTGGATTTATGTGAAGACTAACTGAAGGAAAGTGCCAAGGAGAAACAATTTTTTGATAAACAATTTTTTGATACAGTCCTTAACTACAGCAAAATCTTTAATTAACGCAAATGCTATAAGAAATATCTGTCATAGCCACCTATTTTTTGACAAAGCTCCAGTAATGTGTCTTTGTTGAGGAGGTAGACAGCTCAGGCACTGAGCTGGATTTAGGAAGGGCAGATCCTGTCTCTCCAACCTGATCTCCTTCTATGATCAGGTGACCTGCCTGGTGGATGTGGGGAGGCCTGTGGTTGTGGTCTACCTGGACTTCAGCAGGGCCTTTGACACTGTCCCCCACAGCAAACTGCTGGCTAAGCTGTCAGCTCGTGGCTTGGATGGCAACACTCTGTGCTGGGTTAGGAACTGGCTGGAGGGCCGAGCCCAGAGAGTGGTGGTGAATGGTGCCACATCCAGCTGGAGGCCTGTCACTAGCGGTGTCCCCCAGGGATCAGTACTAGGCCCCATCCTCTTTAACATCTTCGCTGATGATCTGGATGAGGGCATCGAGCCAGTCGCCCACAAATTTGCAGATGACACCAAGCTGGGGGCAGATGTTGGTGGGTTGGAGGGCAGAAGGGCTCTGCAGCAGGACCTCGAGCGCCTGGACAGATGGGCAGAGTCCAAGGGNTGGTGGAGTCACTGTCCCTGGAGGTGTTCAAGGCACGTTTGGACGTGGCACTTGGTGCCATGGTCTAGTCTTGAGGTCTGTGGTAATGGGTTGGACTTGATGATCTTTGAGGTCTCTTCCAACCTTGGTAATAGGGTGCTGGGAGAGAGGTAGAAGATTTTTGACCTGATCCTAGTTCCTCTTGGACTCTAGATTCAGCACAGAACTTTGCAGAGGTGTAGGCAGGATGTCTTGCAGATGTGCAGACAGGTACAATGTCACATTGGCAAAGTAAGCCTATGACATGAAGTCACCTAACATCTTTTCCTGATAAACTTAAGGCACAGCAAGTTTCCAGGCAGACAAACCCAAAGCATCAGGGCTTGTTATTATGTAGCAAGTGGAATGTTGCAGAGCATGGCAAGATGTAATGGCAAAAAAGCAATGAGGGAGAAGCTCATTGAGGCACAACACAATACGGCAAAAGCATGTTGTGTTTACCTGCTCATCTCTTTTTATCATCAGCCCAAGACTAATGGGTCTTTGGGCATAGATTAGCCAATCAGATTGGCACTTTGCCAAAACTGACCATATTAGGTAAAACCAGGGCTTGCTTTTACCCTTTTAGGGCATAACACAAACAAGTGTATAAACACATGAGGTATCCTGTTTAAAAGTTTAAAGGGGACATGGAGGAGACTCAAAGGCATCAGGCCTTTTGTTCTCCTTTCCCACAGTCCCTCCCCCAATAGCAGAAGAGAGGGAGAGCAGAAAACATGTCTGGACAAGCCAGGACATGTTTAGTCCTAACTGGCCTATTTTGGCCTTCCACAACAATATGTCATTTACTTAGGACACTCAGTATAGCATACCAAGTCTAGACTCACTAGTCAGCACAGTCACATTTGCCACCTCACACCCTGCTTCACATTGCTGCCCCTTCCATCTCCTGCTATTACACTGCTGCATCAGAAGACAAGCAGGGCAGGGATCATTTTCACATGTCTTGCCATGGTTCCTACAGCAGAGTCTACTGCAACATGTAGTTCAGAGGACTGATAAATCATTTAAACAGCACAGTATCCAAGCTCCTTTATCATGCTCTAACAGAAAAGCACAGTCATGCCATCCAGATTGGATATGCATGCTGAATGGACTGCCAAATGTAGGCAACTTAACAATTTCTTATATATGAAGCAAGATCCAGTAGTGCCTCAAAAGTAAATGAAAATGTCAGGATGCAGCACATTGTCCTTGCCAGTCCTGCTAGCTTTGCACAGACTATTACATCTCTGCAAGTGCTTATCTCATTGCAGAATATATAAATATAATCACTCAAATCACAGACTTAGTACACTAGGTTGATTTATTTGGACAGTACAACTGTATGTAAGTATCTCATGGTGTTCCATTGCAAAGGAGCATCATAAGGTCATCTTTAAACAGGAGTTTTCATCCTTATTCTGCTGTATACACAGACTGTAAGTATACAATATACTACACAATCATTGTTTTAAATCTTAACTTTGTCTTCAAGTAAGAAATAAACAGTGCATATGTCATCTACCATGTGTCTTAAACTATTATCACTCTCAGTTCATATATATATATATGAAGTGCTATATTTATACATAGGAACTGATAAAACTAAATTAACATACCTAAAGTCACATATTCAGACTGTGATACAAGTGGGAATAGCATTGTCTGTCCATTCACAGCCTACTGCCCTCCTCACCAGACAAGTCTTATAATGACACTTCTATCACACAGTGATGAGCAGTATCCTAAGGTGCAACAGTTGTATTGTAAGAATGCTATTCAAGTCAGAAAGGTTATTTTCATCAAGACAAATCTTTCAGGAAAGCAACTGCTTCAGTTTTCCTGCCTTCATATATGGCATTGCTATAAGGATTTTATTATTATCTATCATGTGGCTTTGGTTCATGTGATTTAATTTCAGAAAAAAACCCGTCTCATTTAAAATACTATACATGTCATGGTTTTCAGAGCACTGTTTATTCCAGTTATGCCTTTAAATGGATGATTTCTCTCTCACTGCAAGACAGGCTGTATTTTCCAAAAAGAGAGTTTGGCCTATATTTGATGTTTCATTCTTCTTACTGAGTGCACTGAAGAAAGGGGTTGGAAGCATGAGCAACCAAAAAAAAAAAAAGCACATAAAATATTGGTGTGCATTTCTGTAAACTATGTTATTCCTTGAAAAGCAACTACTTGTCAGGTCCTTCAATACATCTAACACATACAGGCTGAAAGGTTCAAAACAAGCAAGAAATACTTGGACTATGCAGCCCACAAACACAAATGACATGCTATCTCGCATAGCTTTAATGCATCAAACCAAAATGTGAAAAATGAGAAGGGAAAAAAAAACCCAAACAACTCTGTTTATCAATTATGAACTTGAGACTGAATGCTGCATATTTGAATTTTACATAGCATTGATATATTGCTATAGTCTATAAAACACACTGAAGGCTGTTTTCAAAAGGAAAGAAACCCCCTACAATCTGTGTGATGATCAGTCATCACTAAACATGTTAGACATAAAAATATACACACACAACTGAATAATCTATTCTTGTCTTTCTACTGTATTTTCTTATTTTTACACAAGGCTTTAAAAGTGATATTTGGTTATTGTCTGAAAAAAAAATCCTGTGAACCTTAGCTGAAGCATTCGTCAAGGTCTGGGTATTCACGTCTGAGACCTACTTTTCAGCCCTGTTTCAATCTTCTTTATGTGGCTGGAGTATTTGATTGTTTACTAGTCTTAACATTTACAAAAGCCACAGTCTGAAGCATGACTTGCAGCCAGGCATACTCTTTGACACCTATATGCATAAAGCCCAATAACTTTGTTGGCTCAGAAAAAGAAATAATGATCTTCTTCCATGTTAATATGGTTCAAAATGTCTTTACAATAACCTGCCCCTTGGAGATCACAAGGAAGTATGAATGCTAAGTTACTATGAAAAGACAAAACATCCAGCAATTATAGGTTGTTAATAAACACAAAGCCCTGGCATCCTATAAGCAACATATTTAAAACATATTTTCTTATTGTAAAACTATAAATTCCTAATATATTTGGTGGTAGATTACTTCCTCAGATAAGGCAAATACTTAGACTTGGAGATGTTTGAGTTTCACTCCACAGGAACATCAGAATAGTAGATTTTTAAGACATCTGAGGCAGCTTTTTAAAGAAGTGGCTTATCTCCATCAGTATTTTTTTTCTCTTATGAGGAAGGAAAGAACAAAGGGCCTTATGAAGTTTTCCATGGCAGCTCTTGGCCCCCATTTCCAGTGCTGCTGTCCCAGCCAGGGCAGAACCACCTGGTGGCAAAGGCCAAGTGTTGCACAGTTGGCCGTACTTCGTCTCAAAATTGCATCTTACAATTTTAGGGCAACTGGTTAAATAAAAGCTAGAAATATTAATTTATGTATCTCACTCTCAAGAATGAAATAGTAACATCAGAGAATCTTTCTGCTTGGTCTTGAAGAGACTGATCAAAACATACAGTAAATGTGAAACTGGAACATATTTTTTCACTGTGCAAGAGAACTGATCTGCAACATAAAAATAGGACAGCAAAACAGTAATTTTTTCTCCATTATGGGAATCGTATCACCCAAAATAAACAACTTTTCATATCCAGCAGCTGCATGTAAGAGTTATTTCCAAGGCTGACAACTGCCTGCACTATTTATATAATTTAGACGTCTGAAGTACTTATCCTATTAAAATCCAGCAAGTGGTAAGGATCTGGTTTTATTTGAGGAGGTCCACTGCATACACTAGATCAAGATTACTTTTTTTTTCTGTCACCAATGGAAAAATATTATTTCACTGAATTTGTAGCAAGCAATTGTTTTACTGAAATTATTTTATCTGACCTTCCTTCATCACCTGTCATACTTATTATGCTTCTGTGTACATTTTTCTGCACGTTCAGTATTCATTTTCTAAACAAAATACTCCCAAAATTAACGAAACCGCATAATCCAAATGGACTTTTCATGTGTACATTGGCTAAGTAAGGATATTACCAGTTTCATATGCAGTGGGACATATTTGCACCTTCCCCCATAGTTTAGTCATGAAAAACCAGAATTGTGGGATTACTATTTTATAGAAAACTAAGTTAGTATTTTGCAATGGATTTACTTTTCTACATGATCCTATAAAAATTTCTGTTAGTTCTCTGTTTCCAAATATGACCTTTCCTCTAGCAGCTTTAAAAGGATGAAGAGAACCAAGAGAAGTGATAGATCTTGTTATTTCCTCATCTGCCTTGCCATCTAATCTCACTCCGTATAGAGAACTCATTCTTACTTTCTACAATTCATTAAACAAGGATAAACTGTAAACGTGACACAGATTGTTTGTGGTTCTGCCCACTGTCTAAAGTGAATTTTAATTGTTAACTACCTTCCTCTCAGACTTCAAGAAGTCAGACTGAAAGGATGCATTTCCAAAGGAGATCTATATATTCACACTATACTCTTCTGAATTTCCAAGAAGCTGAAGAACATTTTGAAAATTGAATTTTGAATTGTTGAAAGTTCAGGCATCTTCAGACAGTTTTTTGAAATTGAAGAAGCTTTGATAAACTAATAAAAATCTCAGAAGGTAAGAAGTTTAGGCTTGGAAGATGCAAGTTAAAATTAGCTACAACATAGAATTTACAAAACAGGAAGCATCTCCTTTGGCAAATACTCTTGCAAAATCACGTTTAGAATCTCTCAACTCAACCACCTGCATTTTAATTCCACATGTTTAGCGGTCAAGCTTATATCTGGTCCTCTCCTTCCTTCAAATTGGGGAGCCACATGTTGTCCTCATTTAAACTTAAGAAAGCTCAGCGTGTCTGAAATGTTTTCATGTATGCACATGCAAATTATTACTTGTATAAGATTATGTTTCAATGCCTTTATGGTTAATTGACATTGTTAATATCCAACATTTATTTCTGTCATTTCATTTCCCTCTAGTCCCTCCTCATTTTGCATTCTGAAGGAGAGAAGGGCAGTTTTTCATCTGACCTAATGAAAACACTGCCACAACAAATGAGAAACCAACCTGTGTGCTGTGGAGTCCAGCTGAAGAGAATGTTAATTCTCTGACTCAATACTGCCTTCAAAGAGATTATTCAAGCCTCTCTCTGACATGGAACACAGTGATCAGCCAGCAAATGCTAGAGATGAAAATAACCTTTATCTGTTTTAACAAAAAGGTGAACTAAAAAAAAAAAAGCAGTCAGTCATGCCCTGAATGTTTACCATAAGCAATAAACAAAGTGACTTTCTTTAGTGCTGTCCTGGTTTAAGACAGCTTTCACAAGTGAGCTCACCTCCCCTCTGTTCTCCCACAAGCATCAGGGAAATTAACACAAAAAGCCCTGGGTTGAGATAAAGAGAGAGTTTAATGGAAATAATACAAAATACAATTACCTTACCCTGTTTCATAGAAAAGCACAGTATAATTAGCAGCAGAAGCCTGTGATAAAGCAACTCCTCCACACCCCCACAAGGCCACAGCCACCAGAAAGCCAGCACAGCCACAGCTGTGCCAGCAGCCACAGCACAGTCACCAGAAAAGACCAACACCCCAAAACTGGAAAACCAGAAGCAGCAACCACGACAGGAAGCCTCATGTTTCAATCTAAACTACAAGTCCCAAAACATTTTGCTCCAGCTAGCACTTTCATTTCAAAGCTGGCATGACATCATCATGGAATAGAATACTCATCAGCAGATTCAACTGGCTAAACCAATAGCCAAGGCCTTATTCAGTAACTTCCATTGGCAAGTTTATTACTGTAGCTTTTGGAATTATTAAATCAGTATAATTTGAGGCAAAAGGAGGAATAAGGGACTTGATGCTAAAAACAATTAAAAAAAAAATCTATCAAATGCCTGAGAAATTGGGAATTTTCACCTGCAGAAAAATAAAGTATCCATGTGAGACAGAGGAATCAACCTGCAGCACCATGACTGCATCTGACTCATTAACAAATACTAACTTTTGCTCATCAACAGTAGTCTTAACATATTTCAAACTCACAGTAATCAGTGATACAAAGAAGCCAGTGCATTTTTTCTTAGTCTCATTAAGGTTAAAGAAAGTGTTAATGAAAGCAGACTGATGTTATCTGCTGCAGAAATGTTTATAAATAAAATCATGACTGCAGTTTGCTCTGAGTGAAGCAGAGTATCGCTCAGTAATAACCAAACCTGGCAGTGCCTTCCATTACTTACGAGTATGTAAAGATACTAATACCAGGTTTTTACATGGTGCTTTCCATCAAAGCACTTCAGAAAAACAGAAGTATCAGTATTTCCACTTTACTTATTGGGAAGTCCAACAAAAATAATCTGCCAGGGTTAAACATCCAGAGGAGACAAACAACATCTTTATGCACTTCAGATTTTCTGTAGTTACAGGCAACTGCTTGTCCAGTTTTATAAACATTTTAGAAATCAGAAAAAACTAATTAAAAAACCAGGATCTGAGGCATTTAACAGCAAAGCAGATATAGTGGTGAATTTAAAAATCTTACTTCAGTGCTGATGCATGTTTAAAATTATACTTCCACTTCTTTGGTTGGTCATGATAAATTAAACCGTATTCATAACTTAGCATTAAAAAAACTGTGCTAAAATTAACACTGAACGCTCTTGCGGGGTCCTGCTACAGAGAAACGTGTTGTGCATGTAGGAACAGGGGCAGATTAACTTCTAGTACAATTTTCTTTATCTCTAGAAGTGTTGGGATTTGGAGTAGTGAAATTGTGATGTATCACTTTAAGCATAGTAACATAGGGTTGTGAGACAGCATGGAACAGGACTGCCACTGATCATGCTGGCATAGGTACTTACTCTTTCGCATAAAGGTTAGAACCACAACACGTGAACCATCCTTTTGGTCAGCTGGGGTCAGCTGTCCCGGCTGTGCCCCTCCCTGTTTCTTACCCACCCTCAAGCCTACTCACTGGTGGGTTGGTGTGAGAAAAGGCCTTGACTGTGTAAGCACTGCTTAGTAAAACTGGGAACATCTCTGTATTGCCAATGCTGTTTCCAACTCAAATTCAAAGTACAGCCCCATACCGGCTACCATGACAAAAGTAACTCTATTCCAGCCAAAACCAGCAGAAGTGTAATATTTTTACTTCAGTGTTACAAACCAGGAATACCACCTAGGTGTACTTTTCTTTACAGACTACGGTAACTATTTCTGCCAAGTTGTTTTCATCAAAGGGGTATTACAAATCCATTGCTGGAGCTCAAATTTAAGCCAGTTCCTGTCCTTGTGAGAGCTGAATCCTAAAGCAGAACACTCCTGTGACAATCTCACTAGAAAGAATAGCTTTTTAGATGTCTAAAACTGTTAAAGTCATTCACGTATCTAACAGGAAAAGATCACATTCCCAGCATTACATGCAGGACACATTTCAAGGGCAGAACTGAAAACATATGGATTGCACAGACACAGCAATTCTTTTAATGAAGTGTTACTACATATAGCAAAGGATCTGGAACACCTGCTGTGCTGGTTTAAGGC
>WBNM01045768.1:0-69740 GCA_013399055.1 Ramphastos sulfuratus
TTCCACCTGACAGGTGTAGGACACAGAGGCCTCTCAATCCTGGCTTTCAACTTCCAGTATTCCCTATCTGTTGTGTAAGGATAACTGGGAAAGTGGAGGAGACCGGGAAGGGGTTCGCCTGCCTCCCCGAGCAGGGACCTGTATCCATTCCCCTCCTTTTTTCAGGCCACTTCCTTCTGCCTGGTGACAGGAGGGGAGGGGATTCTCTGCTTCTCAAAGAGCCTCCACCTGCTGCTTTTGCATGGTATGATTCCATCAAGCTATTTCGTTTTCACATTCTCTGATTCTCCTCAACCTTACCACCTCCTCCTTCAGCTCCACCACCTGGCTCAGCAAATCACTGATCTGTTCACATGGCAGACAAGCATCACTGATTCCCATCAGAACAAGCCCCAGGAGAAGGCACTCCCTGCAGCCGGACACCCGCACTGCCACGTTTTTGCACAGGAGCTCAGCGTGATCTGCCACATTCCTCCTGGCAGTGGCTTTTGGCCGTGTTATAACCCCGTCTGGTCCTCTTTTGGGATATCTTTCCTCAGGCTTTCGTACGATCTGTAGAAAGCTGCGGCACTGCCTGGACACTGGCAAGCCCGTTTGCTCACCCTGTGCTCTGTGTGGTGCTGGTTCCGCCCATGCTATCTCAGCAGTCCCGCCCACAAGCTGTGATTCCCCAGCACAGCGATTGTGCTTTTCATTACTTCAGAAAAAACAACTAAAAGAGCTTTTCCTCAGCTGTTTCTGCTTCAGAGCCCTTCCCCAGTGCAGTCTTACCTGCCCTGAAGCTGGTCTCCACAAAGAAGCTGCCTGCAGTCTTTCTGTCTATGAAGGAAAACTGTGTGTTGAAATAAACATGATCCATCATAACCCAAACCTGATGTCAGAAGGCTAACATCAGAACTCTTCTCTTTGGTTTTGTACCGTTAACAGCTAGTTTTCCAGCTCCTTCATTCCACAAGTGATGTGATATTCTGCAAGAATGTCTTTAGACACAAAGATCATATTGAATCAAGACACAGGCCTTGCTATGGTCTCTAGTCCTAAATTCTTGACAATCGTACTTGGCAAAGTGACACAAACATGCTATCACACACTCATGGAGCCAGAAACTTTGAGACTTCTGTGCTAGTTTCACATTACAAGCAAGTCTGATCTTACGTAAGAGTAGTGATTTCTCCTTCCTAGGAGGTGGAAGAATCAAACTAGTAGAACTAGGTAAGAGCTCAAAAATTTAAACTATATTCAACTTTCAAACCACAACTAAAACACTGTTAGCAACAAAGATGTTGATGCATGTCAATGGTAGAGTGAGAAACATTTAGCCAAGTCCTGCATACATTCTCACGGCACTTCAGCTTGCCAGCAATCCAAAGATCTGAGACAAAAGCATTGTGTGGGAATTCTGTATCAAGGAAACCAGGTTTATAATTTCTCTAGTAAAACAACTACAGAGTCAGTCTTTAGGGCAGGTGTAAAACAAAAAGTCTGCATTTTAACTCCTTGAAAGACCATCCTGCAAGAGTTCAGCATCAGCTCTAGAAATGTAAAATAAACCAAAACCACACATGACTGACTTCACAGAACTGAAGGATCATATTGCAAACTGTACTTTTATGTCCTAAAAGATAACTTTATAGATAAAAATATACACTGCAGATTTAGCAGAAGCACTAATAGCAGTGTGGCAAATACAGAAGTTGTAGTTGTTATGCAATATTTTTGGTTTTTGGTGGAGTTTTTTGTGTTTGTTTCAGTTTTTTTTTTGGGGGGAAGCAGTTTAGGTAGTTTATTTTTGTGTTGGCTTTTTTGCTTGGTTGGGGATTTTTGCGGGGTTTTAGTTTGGTTGGTTTTCATGGTTTGTCTCCAAGAGCTTAATTCTTGCTGTAACATTTTGTACATGTGCAGAGAATAAATTAAGCCTAGCATTTTGATTTACAATCTAAAAAGAAATATTTTTTTTTTGAGTGGGCTTTAACTTTTTTTCAGGAATGCTTTAAAGCGAATATTGCATTATTATGTTAACACATCTGGAGCAGAAATTTAAAGGCACCAAAAGCTGATCTTGCTTTTGATATCTAAAAAAAAAGAAAAAATTAATTAAAAAAAATATGTACACACATACATACACTCAGTGGGAAAGAGAGATAAAGTATATGTTTCAACAAACAGCCTAAAATCCCCAGACAGTTAAAACTTGACTTCTGAAGAAAGCAAATTACACCATTTACACTGCATCTTCCTAGTGAGTATGGGAAAAACATGGAAAACACCTGCATGAGTTCTTTTTCTCTCTTCACAACCTCTCACACCACTATGACTCATGTAGCCACATTCATTTCTCCAGAGAAATGTGGGGCTAGGCACAAAATAAATGCTCCTCTGTGCAGCATTAGTAGCCTTAAGGACTGTTCCTGGCTGAATTTGAGAATCAAAGGTATGAAACTAGTTATGTGCATGCTGTATTGCTGCAACTTTTGACTACTGCACTCCTTCCAACCTAGACAGCTCTCCCAATCCCACTAACAAGAGAACAACAGAAGCCAGAGTTCAACTCAACTATGCTGTTGTGTGATACTTATATGAAAAGATGGAGAAAGCAAAAAATCTCTTAAATTACTCCTCATGATGGAGGTGGGCTATAACCTCCCTCCCTGACTCTTCCCATCTGCTCCCCTTAATCTCTATACTGCTTCACACTTCTCTCTTCACGGATTCTTGTTTCTCCATCACTCTGGGACATCACCAAAGGACCCTCAGGAAAGGCTGACATGGCCAGACAGAAACACTGACACAGATGCCCCTATAAGTAAAGCTTATGCATAAAAGTCAGGTTTTACAAACAGTACTGGGAGCATGGCTTTAAAGCCTAACAAGCATGCTGTAAAAAAATTGTCCAGATTGAGAACATCGTAAGTCCAACACACCCACCCTTATCCAACACCTGAAGGGGTCTCTTTAGGCCAACACATCTAGCACTGAATAGCCGCAGATGAAGTAAAACAATCTACTGTTCAAGTTAAAACCTTTTTCAGTACCAGTTCCCATAACAAAAGGTGAGCATTGAAGCTCCTGTTCCACATGGGTTTATTTTGCCACAAGCACTGCACTACACAAGCGCCCGGTGTATTCTTTACATGAGCACTGAAGATCACAGATGAAAACTCATCTCAACTGAAGGTTCTCTCTTAAAAAGTCCAGAGACACTTAAAAGTGTACTCTAAGCAAAGGGTTATTTGGGATGCTCAAAATGCCTCTGAAGGTGCATTGCACTAAGTCCTTCCTGCCTTTCTGTTGTTGTTTCTTGGTAGGGTGTAGCTGACTTTAGAGAACCAAAGTATCTTTATCATTACAGAAGCAACCTAAGACTGGACTTCCCTGCAGGCACCACACTTTGTACGCAAATACAGCAAACATTGCATCCTACAGGACACAGATGCATGATGTTACTTTACAGGTGATTTAAGTGCAACTGCTAATTGAAAGCTTCCTTTGAAAACAAAACCATTTCCACCTGATGATCTTTACCCTAGAAAAGAACGTCACAAAGCACAGTCAGAGAAATGCAGTGCATTAAAGATGCTCTGTGTTCCAAACCTAAACTGAAAATGAAGGAGCCACCTGTGGTCACATATTGTTCTCCAAAGATAGAAGGAAATTTATCTATGTCATGGGTTGAGTTGCATCTGCTGATGAGTATTCAATACCATACTGATGTCATGTCAGCATCAAAATGGAAGTGCTGGCTGGAGCAAAGCACAATGGGGCTTGAAGTTCAGATTGTAGTTCAGAGGCTTCCTGTGGCCAGTTCTGGGATGCTGATCTTTTCTGCTGGGCTGGCTGTGTGCTTGAGGAGGTGGCGGGGGGAGAGCCATTTTATCACTGGCTTCTGCTTCTGCTGTGCTTTTCTGCAAAACAGGCTAAGGTAATAGTGCATCACATCATCTCATTAAACTCCTTATCTCAACCCAGGGATTTTTTGAGTGTTATTTTCCCTCCCATCTGTGCGTGTGTGGGATTCACTTGGAGGACAGATTGTGAAACAGGACAATGTATATTGATTTTCACTGTTTCAGGTCAGCATCATAATCACACTGCTTCTCCAAGACAGAAACAGGAGTACATGTGTCATGGGCTAAGTTGAGTATTTGCTTATGTTATTCAAAACCATCCTGTCTCATGCCAGCTTCAAAATGAAAGTCTTGAAGTTCTGGTTGTAACATGAGAGGCTTCCTGTTCCAGTTGCTGCTTTTGGATTCCAGGACACAAATGTGTATCCATCTTGGTTACCGTCATTAGTAGCATAACAGCCTATCTGGTTCTGTAGGAAAAAAAGTCCTTCCAAGGTTCAGACGAACATTCGGCATGGAAAATGAAATAAATAAGATGTGCTTTTCCTAATTCTTATAAACAGTGACATGAGGAGTTAGTGGACCATGGTTTTTTTTTCACCTAACTTGCCAGAAATTTATCCTTTCATCTGCAATTAGTTGATATTTCAGAAAGCTTTCATTTCTGAATAAAAACAGAGTTGGGCCAACATGTTTCTGATGTTTTGGACCACCATGTTCTGTACTTTGACCCTCATTCAGTTTATCTGTCTTTGGAGCTGTAGTTGAAGGAAACTCCATTTCTGATGGATCCATTCATGAGAGTTTTGGGATTCTCTCTTTCAATCTTTTCTCTGCTGAAGATTGTGTCCTGATCACTGTCAAACTCTGACTCGGAGACCATCAGGCTGGAGTTGTGTTCTGTACTTCTGTGTTTTATACCTGACAGTGAAAAAGTGAAACAAATTCATTATTAGAAAAGGTTCTCTTTTTAGTAACAGCTAACCATGTCCACCTTTGCTGTTAAATGAAAGATAAATGGAAACATTGTCTGCAATTCAGCATTAACAGTGTGCACCACTGCCACCACAGGTATACAAGCTGGCCTAAGAGGTTAAGCATAGACTGTTGGGCAGATATTCTTTTGACTTCCCTGCAGGCCCATCAGTTTCTGGCTCTGAAATGTGAATATATACACTTAAATATTAAACAGTTAGATGACCTTAATACATATATAATGTATTTTTAATAGCTTGAATCTGGAAATTAGTCTGTTCCATCAACTACCTGATTAACATGAGTGGCAATGGAAGGTCATGGTTTCTACAGAAACATTATGCCTATCTTTCTAGGATAGTAATTTCTCAGGCTGATTTTATTTCCCTGGATTCCAGTATTTCCCCTGCTAAAAACTGTTCTCAAGTAAATCAAAATATATGTGAACAAAGGGTAGCAGCTGAAGTCTACTCATGTAGCACTTATGTGTCAGGAGGGAACTGCTGTGCAGCAATATAAACAACTCCAAATTAAAGTGTGTGTAGAGGAGGAGGGTTTACCTGGAGAAAGTCTGTGGGACAATTGTATGTTCTAAATTAAGATTAACAAACAAGCTTAGAGCAGTGGCTGAGTCCAAGGCCTCATGAAAAAAAATGAAATGATTCTCCCCCAGCCATTTCACTGAGGGAGTAAATTAGCAGATGACACCAAGCTGAGTGTCTGTGTCGATCTGCTAGAGGGTAGGGAGGCTTTGCAGTGGGACCTGGACAAGTTAGACTGATAGGCCAAGGCTAAGTGTATGATGTTTAACAAGGCCAAGTGCCTCCACTTGAGTCACAACAACCCCACAGTAAGCTACAGACTTGAAGACCTGTGGCTGGAAAGCTGTGACTCGAGAGGGACCTGGGGGTATTGGCTGACAGTCAATTAAATGAGTCAGCAGTGTGCCCAGGTGGCCAAGAAAGCCAGTGACACCCCAGCTTATATTAGAAACACAGTGGACACCAGGAACAGGGAGGTGATCACTCCCTTGTGCCCAGCACTGGTGAGGCCACACCAAGTACTATGTTTCTGGGTCCCTCACTATGAGAAGGATACTGAGGTTCTGGAGCGTGTCCAGAGAAGGCCGACAAGGCTGGTGAAAGGCCTGGAGCACACGGCCTACGAGGAGTGTCTGAGAGAGATGGGGTTATTCAGTCTAGAGAAGGGGAGGCTGAGGGGAGACCTCATCACACTCTACAACTACCTGAAGGTAGGTTGGAGCAAGGAGGTGGCAGCCTCTTCTCCTTGGTGCCAAGAGACAGGACTAGAGGAAATCGTTTCAAGCTGCACCAGGGGAGGTTCAGGTTGGATGCTAGGAAATACTTCTTCACAGAGAGGGTTATCAAACACTAGAATGGTCTGTCCAGGGCAGTGGTGGAGCTGCCATCCCTGAAGATGTTTAAGCAGCATGTAGACCTGAGACTTAAGGGCATAGTCTATCCTAAACTGGATAGAACGTTGGACTGGATGATCTTTGAAGTCTCTTCTAACCAGATTTTTCCGTGATTCTGTGATTGTCTACGCTTGCCTCTGCCATTCCCAAACTTGCATGTCATCATCTGGGCTACTCCTTACTGCAGGTGTCAATTCAAATACATTGACTGGAAGCTTGGTGAATGAATTCCCAGGTGAAACAGAAAGCACTTACCATATTTAGGTCGCAGCTCCATTCTTTCCTGATCATCTATGTTATCTAGGATAGTATATTTTGTTTTCTTTCTTATCTTTGTCCTCTTTCTGCTAAAAAGAAAGTTACCACAAAGACATTTAGTTCTCATGTAGACACAAATCCACTCCTTATCCCTTTTCATACTCACAGCTACATACCCCACTATAGAGAACCTCACTGTATTTTCTCACACAGCTTAAAAAGAGCTGTTCCAATTTATATCTGTGTAAAACATCAGTACAATCTGAACCGGAGGGTATAATTTATTTTCTCTCTGATANCCCCAGCTTATATTAGAAACACAGTGGACACCAGGAACAGGGAGGTGATCACTCCCTTGTGCCCAGCACTGGTGAGGCCACACCAAGTACTATGTTTCTGGGTCCCTCACTATGAGAAGGATACTGAGGTTCTGGAGCGTGTCCAGAGAAGGCCGACAAGGCTGGTGAAAGGCCTGGAGCACACGGCCTACGAGGAGTGTCTGAGAGAGATGGGGTTATTCAGTCTAGAGAAGGGGAGGCTGAGGGGAGACCTCATCACACTCTACAACTACCTGAAGGTAGGTTGGAGCAAGGAGGTGGCAGCCTCTTCTCCTTGGTGCCAAGAGACAGGACTAGAGGAAATCGTTTCAAGCTGCACCAGGGGAGGTTCAGGTTGGATGCTAGGAAATACTTCTTCACAGAGAGGGTTATCAAACACTAGAATGGTCTGTCCAGGGCAGTGGTGGAGCTGCCATCCCTGAAGATGTTTAAGCAGCATGTAGACCTGAGACTTAAGGGCATAGTCTATCCTAAACTGGATAGAACGTTGGACTGGATGATCTTTGAAGTCTCTTCTAACCAGATTTTTCCGTGATTCTGTGATTGTCTACGCTTGCCTCTGCCATTCCCAAACTTGCATGTCATCATCTGGGCTACTCCTTACTGCAGGTGTCAATTCAAATACATTGACTGGAAGCTTGGTGAATGAATTCCCAGGTGAAACAGAAAGCACTTACCATATTTAGGTCGCAGCTCCATTCTTTCCTGCTCATCTATGTTATCTAGGATAGTATATTTTGTTTTCTTTCTTATCTTTGTCCTCTTTCTGCTAAAAAGAAAGTTACCACAAAGACATTTAGTTCTCATGTAGACACAAATCCACTCCTTATCCCTTTTCATACTCACAGCTACATACCCCACTATAGAGAACCTCACTGTATTTTCTCACACAGCTTAAAAAGAGCTGTTCCAATTTATATCTGTGTAAAACATCAGTACAATCTGAACCGGAGGGTATAATTTATTTTCTCTCTGATACACAAAGATGAAGAAAACAAGAAACATTGACTTGCTTTCCTAGCCACAGAGATTCACTTTGTTCAATTTCAGCACAGTAACTAGAGACAAGGTAGACATACATTTAATTGCCTCCAAATAAAATTACTGTGAGAATTGGTTAGCCTGGACTTTTTTTTTGTTGGTTAGTTTTCATAACTGAGAGAATTTAAGCAGTACTTGTCTGCTTATGCTTACAGACAAGACTAGACAAAAATGGAGATTGCCTCCCTCATATATTCTATCTTCAGGGACAAAGCCTTACTGGTCTACAGGCAACCTCCACCTTGTTTTTATTGCACTAAAATCTTTCCCCATCATCTACTTCCACAATTCTTAAACCAGTAAAACCTTTATATTGTTTCAGCTATTTGCAGGAATAACTCATCTTGTAAGTCCTGGAGCTAGAGGAAGAGACACAGAACTGTTTGTTGTATTGGATTAAGAAGGAATGAACAAATGATTTTGGTGTAGGAATAAGGGCATTCACATATGAAACCAATGGGACCTCATAGAAGTTGCTGTCACACCTCAGGCAGTTTTCTAGCCCTCTCATAACTTTGGATGAGAGGTGGGATGGTGGGGATGTGCCATTTGACAAGACAAGGATTGGCTCTGGCAACGTCCAAATAAGCACTAGCAACTCAGGTTGCTCAGTTCACGCTGGAGATGCTCAGCCAGCGTTAGAGCATCAGCTGGATATTCCACCTTCCCCTTTGCAATCTTCTTGTCATGGAAGGCTAATAGGTCTATTAGATGTCCTGGCCTGCCCCACCCTTCTGCTGATGGAGGAAGCAAGGGATGGAGGAAAACAAAGGCTTGGGCCATTATGTCCTCTCCCCAAGTGATAAACAGGTACCCATGGGTGTTTAGGTACTTGTTAGTGTCTTGCCCAAATAAGAGTAAGCAAGCCCTGGTTTCACCTAATACGGTCAGCTTTGCAAATGCCATTCTGATTGGTGAATTTCTGTGGCCAAAGGAGCCATTACACTCAGGCAAATAGTATAAGTTGAGCTAAGCTGCAAGCAGTTGTGCTGCCTCTGCCTCAGTGTGTGCTGCTCTGCTCTACATTCTGCTCAGACAACGTGCTCTGCCTCACTGCTTTCAGTTTGGACATGTTCTGCTCTGCCTCATGCTTCAGACCAGCATAGCCCTGATGTTTTGGCCTTGAACTACCTGGAAACTTAAGTGCCTCAAGTTTACTAGGAGAAGGTATTAAGTGTCGCACAACGTGGTGAGAAGTGCCACTGACATTGTGCTCTCTGCACATCTGCAAGAGATCTTACCTGCACTTCTGCAAACCTCCATGCCAAGAGGAACCAGGATCAGGTCAGAGATCGTCTGCCTCTTTCCCAGCACCCTGCTACAGCCTGGGAAGATCTAGAAGCCTCTCAACAGCTATCAAGATGCCAAGCAGTTCCAACACTGCTGCAAAGGAGCCAGGGACTATCTCTGAATTCTGCTCCACCTCTGTAAGTACAGGAGACTTTCCCTAGGGCTCCAGGCTGCCTATTTACCAGTGAGGCAGTGCCATTTTGTGGCTAAACCTTTCCAATGTTCTGATTCTCCTAAATGAATGAATTGCCCATAAGCATCCTTGTGAAGATTTTCCGGACCAAATTAGAACCCAAATGTGACTAATTTGTATATAGTTTGTGGGCAGGGCTTTCAGAAATAAAGTAACTACATATTTTGTAATTCCTGCCTCGTTAATTGCCCCAACTAAATCACTTCTAAAACTCTCTAAGCTCCAGCCAAATCTTAGATTACAGCGTACCTTTTTCCTAGTTTCCATAAGGCAAAAGGCATCTTTTGCCATTCCATCCTGTGCAAAAAGAGGAGTATTTCCCTCCTCTTTTCCACACACATTTGTATCAGGCCTCAATCAGTGTCACAGACCAGGAAGTCAAAGGACAGAAGCAGCTAACCTTGGTTTATCAACAACTACACACAATCCTGTGAGGCTCCACTCCACGCTGTCACATACACTTCTATTTAAACCCTTCTACAAACAGCACTCTTCCTTCAACCACAAAAAGGAAATCAGTATCAACTCCCACACATTTCAAACAACATCCTATACATACTGCACAGATGCCCTAGAAAAAGTTGCAAATCCAGAAAGATTTTGACAGTGCTTAATTTCTGCTGACACTCAAACAAGCCATCTATTTGCTAGGCTTCTTGATCAGCAGCAAAAACAGTTGCTCTAATGACAGAACTTGCATTGGCCTGCCACTTGAAAGAATTTATCTGTTCACTAGAAAAGACTGGAGGAGAGTGCAGAGAGGGAAAAGGCATACAGTAGCAAGCAAAACTGTTTAAAGAAAAACAAAGCAAGAAGTCTGCATGACTGAGATCACTGAGTACTCCTTGCCTAACAGCCAGATCCAAACTACATGTCCACTCCCTCTGTCTAAGTGAGACATAAGTCTGGAGGCAGCTTCCTTTCCATGACCTAGAACACCTCTACACATGCCCTGAAGGTCATTGATATCTTTTGTCTTAGTATGGAGTATCTGGAAGATTCAGTGGGAGAACATGAAGATCTGCAGAACACTCTCAGTATTTAAGATAAATTATCTCTTAATATGAAGGGTAGTCCCAGTATCAGCTTTTTGTTTTTCAAAATGCAGAAGAGAACAAAGCCACAAACAGATACTCCTCTTTTCAACAAAAGTGTATCTATACAGGAATAGCTACAAGAAGATCCCCTCATGTCTGAAAAGAGCTCAGTGGTTTAGTGCTAAGGATTGGACTAAAATGTGGCAGTTGTATGCAGTCTTTGCATACACCCCTTTAAAAGGAAACACAAATCAAGTACCTTTTGCAGCAGTAGATGCAGAACCAGGCAAGCCCTACCATGACCACAATCAAAATAAACACAGACACAGTCACGTAGAGTATACTCCACTCTGAAAAAAGAAACGCAACAGCATTTTGTAAAGTAATATGAATAGGACAATTTCTAATGCAACTCTATTAAAATAACAAATCTTCAGGAATGGGGAGTGGCAACAGGAACTCAGGAAAGTTAGCTCCTTGGTATTCTCACAAGGATACCTAAAATCATCAAGCTTCCAGATTCAAAATGCATGTTTAATTTTCTTCCACTCCAATACATTTTACCACCCCAAGATACTAAAAATCTACGTGGGAACCGAACGTCAAGAGTGCATGGTTACCACCTCAGCTGTCATTCTTTAGCTGAAATAAACATAGATATTGCTGGGCTGGAAAACAGATAGACTCTTTTAGTCTTCCCTCAGCATCTACTTCTGAAGTAGTCTCAATTCTGACAGTAAACAATCAATACTCTCACAAAATGACAAATTATTCTTTAAATACATCCCACAACACCCTAACTCACCACAATTACTCTCTCCATCATTCAAATAACGATGAATCAAGTTTTCCATCCATAGCTGGTAGCAGATGCAGCGCTTTGTTATGGGGTCACAGCGTCCATGTCCAGAGCATTTTAAAAGACAGGCTAAGAAAAAACATAGGGTCAGTTGTGTAAATGGACTTGTCACATTGCCTCTTACGCTGTGTGGCAGTACAAGCCAAAGTCCCTCCCCACACCGGTGAAGCAGGGATGGAGGGTACCCGGGACTGGGCAGGCTGAGACACCTCCACCTCCAGAGTCACAGGTCTGTAGACCCATAAGACCCCTCTCCCCAAGCCACGAGCCCTGGCAGGCATGGCAAGACAAAGACCCTGTGCTGGGGACAAGCAACAAGTCTGGGCAGAAACTGATGATTATCTGTTTCTGGGGGCTGCTTATATTGTCTGTTTGGGCTTTGAATGCTTTCTGTTGTGACATGTGACAAACTTGAACATGGGTGTGTAAAATGGAAAGCTGTGGAGAGGAATGAGCTCTGTCTCTCAAGGCTCTCGGGGAGATTTTGTGTGTTACATTATCCTCCCAAGCAAATTTAGCAGCTACAGCAGTTAGGAGAATTCTCTGCTAAAAAGGGACTTTAACAGGAATTTCACACAGTTGACAAACACTGAATATGAGTATTTATTCCTTAGTCCCCAGGGAAGTTCTTTTCCTTTTTGAGCAGGGTATTGTGAGTTCTGGGTTCATCTTTTCCAAATACAGTTTTCTCTAATAATTTCTAACCATTATTATTGTGAAGATAACCCATAACTGAACATGTATGTTGGGCCTCATTATGTGAGCACTAGCTGAGAGCTAAGATAAGGGGAATAAACTGCTGGCGATAGGGCAGAAAAACCATCAGCACAGCTGCCCTTCGTACAAGTCATCCGAAGATAAAGAGGTAGCTATGTAGAGCAGAAAGCCAGTTATATTGAAAACAAAAGGATGTACTTCTGCAAAACAGGATACTTGAATATTAAGCTTGAGACTCTTATCAGGGTGAGAACAGGCTCCAAGAAGCAGCTGCCTGTAACCAAGGAGAGAATGAGTAAGGTGTGGCCAGACAGTTTGATCCCCTATATAAATATGTGCTACTTTCTGCAATAAACGGGCGATCTTGGGTGTATCATATTGGTACTGATGGTCGTCTCATCTCGCGTCATCCTTCAGCCCGTTCCTAGTGGCCCTGGGGCGTGCGTTCAAGTCCGCATCACCTGGTGACCCCAACATCTGGTGACTTCGAAGTTCACGATATGCAACATTCTGGTGACCCTGACCTTCAGGGTACGCAACACATGTGAATCTGTAATTTATACTACATTGCAAGTAAGGCAGAGCTAATTATAAATGAAGCAGAAATTAGTATTTTTTATAAATTTCCCAGCTTGAGTCTCTACTATTTTAATCCTATTTGCCACACTCTGAGACTAGATTGGTGATAAAGAATCTAGTTCACCACACTCTCCTTTAAAAAAAAAAAATCTCCCTCTCCTTTACTGTTACATGTTAAGCAGATTTACAGCTCAACAGTCTGCTGTCTGTGAGTGTAAGAATAGATCTTATACAGACAACATTGAAACTTTATGAAAGGCAAGAACAGTCTATTCTGACTAGAAGGTGAGTTTAAGTTGTCATGTTCAGATCTGATGCTTTCTTTTTGACACATCTGTGATAACTTCCAAAGTTCCTGAGAACACTGATATTCTTCAGTTGTCAGGTACTAGAATACAAGCAGCATACCAATAAATGAAATTATTTCTGTATTTCCAAAGAGTATTTAAGACTGAATTACAGACTATGAGGCCAGAACATTTACATGCCTCATGCACTTATAGCAGTACCTATTGCTTGATCACAGCCTTGCATCAGACTAAAATAGTATTAAAACTTAATAGTAGCAGAATACTATGTCAAGAAAAATACATATTTCCTAGTGACAACTATGCATTTCAGTAATCCAAGTACTTTTGCAATAGAATAAGTGTCCCTTTCAACAGGTAAATACAGACAGAATTTACTACTTTTATTGCCAAAGCTTACTCACTTTGTTTGCATTTGCATCATTATGTCCTGATGTTGTTACAGAGAAGTCTTACCCATAATATTCAAGTATCATACAGATTTTGCATTACTAGTGAAGTTTAAAGATGGATTAGAAGTTCAAGCATCTTTTGGGGGAAAATGAAGAGTTCATTTTAAGAAATCCTAGCAGCCTGTCTACATCACAAATATTAGAAGATGAAGTTATAACGCAGTGATCACCTGACCATTTTGATCAATACAGACAAAACCAAGCTGCATTACAAGCCTATTACTGAACACTAAAAGCCTTGAAGGAACCAGAGCCACTAAACATTTTATACTATTACTGTATTAAGTTTTGCACATCTTCCAGCAGAAGATGGTATGAGTGGCCTTCTTGATGCAGGCCAAATTAACAGACGCTTTCGCCTGATGTTACAGATGATATCTTTAGAAGAACACGAGTAGGTCCAGAGGAGGGCCATGGAAAGATCAGGCATTTGGAACACCTCTGTTATGAAGACAGGCTGAGAGAGATTAGGTTGTTCAGCCTGGAGAAGAGAAGGATCTGGGGAAACCTAATAGAGATCTTCTAGTACCTGAAGGGGGTCTACAGGAAGAATGGAAAGAGATTGTTTACAAAAGTCTGTAGTGACATGATGAGGGGCAAGGGCTTCAAACTAGAGAAGAGCAGATTTAGATTGGATGTTAGGAAAAAGTTCTTTACCATGAGGGTAGTGGAACACTGGAACAGATTGCCCAGGAAGGTGATTGAGGCCTCATCCCTGGAGATACTCAAGGTGAGGCTAAACAGGCTCTGGGCAACCTGATCTAGTTGAGTAAGCCCCTTCTGACTGCAGAGGTGGGTGGACTAGATGAATTTGGAGGCCCCTTAAAACCCAAACCATTCTATGATTCAATGATTCTAACTGGCACCAGTCTAGCACAAATGAGTAGGCATTTAAAGTACTGCCTTGAGCATCATCTTTTAGAAAGCTACATCCAAACCCTGACACCAGATAACAGACAGAAAGCCTTCAAGCACTGTTTTCAGGTGCTGTGTTAGCCAAACACCTACAAAGTTCTGAGACAAGCAAATGGGATCCAAAACATACCAGCAGTGTCAACCCGCAGGACTTTATAAAGCAGGAAGTCAGCCTTCTCTTTCAGAAGCTGCACATGTAGAGTTTGCGAGATGTCCGATGCCTTGATCACCTTGGAAGAATGCCCATTTTGCACGTAGAACACAACTGCAGTGCTGTACAAAGAACAGTTAAGGTCACAACTGCTGTCAAAGATGACTTCTGTCAGGCATTCGCAGTTTACAATCTTTCATTTTGTTTGTTTCTGGAAAGCAAGTGTCACCACCGATAAGATTACAGAACTCTGTCTGCAGATCAGTCAACTCTATTTAGATGCCATGGACAGGAGCACCAGCAGCAGTTCTCTAGCTTCTCAGTTTCACAGAAGAAAGGTGAGGACAACAGCAAACGTTGTTTTCCCCTTGTCTTCCTGAATCTCACTTTGAGCGAAGTATATTCTTTTGCTTTCTTCACGCTTGCCTAGAACCTGTCACAAAGTAATCTGAAGCAGTCTGAATAACTTTAGGAAACTCAATTTAGGAAGAAGTAAAGCTCAGAAGCAAAGGAGAGAGAGAATTTCAAGTGGGAGCCCTCCTGCCCTCACCTCTTCGTAAGTTGGGTGATTTTGATCTTATACAGCTTTTCTAATCAGCTTTTCTTCCTACTTGGACAGATTCCTTATATGCCCCCCATTCTAGCTGTCCTTTCTTCTGTTCCTCGTAGAGTTTCTTTTTGTGTGACAGCGTGTCTAGGAGTTCCTTGCTCATCCAGGCAGGTCTCCTGACATTCTTTCCTGCATTTCTCTTTGTCGTTATACTGTGCTCCTGGGCACAGGGAGGGTGATCCTCGATACGGACCAGCTGTGCTGGCCCCCCTTCCCTCTAGCACTTTGTCCCATGATACAAGATACATCCTCCTAGATGATCTTAAATTCTAGTGCATCGTGGTCACTGCAGCTGAGGCTGTCCCTCATATTGGTCACCAGCCCTTCCCTGTAAGTGAGAACAAGGTTCTCATTGATTTTCTACCACAGCATAAGAAACTAACCTTTTAATGCATATGCTGCTGAGAGCTCTAGCATTTTTTATTATCTTAGAAAATACTATTTTGCAATTAATTAGGAGCTGTTAAAGAGACGATGGAAATCACAACTCTTCCTAGCACAGCAGAAGATCTTTGTACCTTATATCTGAATATGCTTGTATCTTCTGAACTTTGATATCTGAATCCAAAACGTTCAGCAGTACAGCCAGTTGTCTCACCAGGGTGTCCTTCTGCTGTTCACTCAGCTGTCCCACTCCAACTTGCAGGATCAGCTCCACCAGACCACTCCTTTTGGGATCTGACAGAAGAACAACATGCCACTCTTTCAAAGCCTGGCAAATATTTCAGTACCAACTGAAGACAACATGCAGTACTCAAAAGTGTTAATTAATACTGTATTTTCCTGCATAAGGCCCATATCCCTTATAATGCAACCTTTTTGTGTTCTTAGAGCAGTACTTGGCCTACATTTTCATATTCCCACTGAAACAGTCCTTATGGGTCCCAAGACAGCACTGCAGGTTATCAGTTCAAAGAAAGATCTTCAGTGTCTACTTCATTTCTGTGAAGAATATCAACTTCTATTCCCCTAAGTGCTGTCATTTTAAGATCATAGGTAAGCACTAGATAAGTCTAATTCTGAGGTTCCCTGACAATTATCTATTACTGGCTACCACCCAGAAAATGGGAGGCAGTGGTTAGACTCATAAGGTAGCATGCAAGACTGCA
Organism: Ramphastos sulfuratus; assembly: GCA_013399055.1. Taxonomy (NCBI): domain Eukaryota; kingdom Metazoa; phylum Chordata; class Aves; order Piciformes; family Ramphastidae; genus Ramphastos; species Ramphastos sulfuratus. The sequence continues at coordinate 16,113 of WBNM01045768.1, forward strand.
GGGGTATAATGAGGATGCTCAGTTTGAGAAATAACAAATACATTTACCTTCACAAGGTGAGGGTTTTGCTAAATAATACTTGAGCTTCTAGAGTGTCTTGCAAAGAAAACAAACTTCACAGATACCCAATGAGAATCCTGAGCCAATTATTGCAACTACATTCAACAATGAAGTAAGGCACAAAAATAACATCATTGCCCAGGAGCCAGACAAACAACAAATCTCTGACAGACCCAAAACTTTAAACTAATTTCTTGAAACCTCAACTTGTGCTTCCATCATGGTCATTTATCCTGCACCTGAAAACAAGTCTATATAGAAGTACAGTTAGTATGAAAAGACAAATTCAAAACCCCTGAAATTCTTTGACCTTTGTTTTTGTCCTTCAGGATGAAAGAAGGAAAACAAGCATAAAATCCACACTTTCAACCATCAAAGATACAATTGCAGCATTTGTACCTAAATGTAATGCTCAGGTCCTATCTCTTTTGATTGGCCAAACAGATTAACCACCAGCAAAAACATAATTAAAATATTAACTAGGAAGCTTGATTTTTATTTATGCTTTCAGTAAGGCAATGGTGTTACTGGGAGTTAAGAATCCTGACATCTTTTAACACACTCAGGCCTATTGAGAGAACAGTAAGAAGGAAGAGAGACCTGTTTGCTTTGCACTTTAGCTTAAGAGAATGCTGTCACCACTGAAATAAAGAAATGAAGAGGAGAACAAAGATGGAGGTATTCACAACGTATCGATGACCTTTTAATTGCCATACCAGGCCGCACTTCAACTGTGGCTGAATCAATATCTGAGTCTCCTTTAGCATCAGTCACTTTCAAGTGAAAAGTATAGGTTCCTTCCACCAGATTAGTTAGCTGCAGTACTGCCTCATGGTCTGAGCCATGGATCACATCCTGGGAAAAAACAAAACAAAACAAAACAAAACACCACACCACACTGGAAAAGCAAAACTGTACTATGATGATTATACCCTCAGAGAAAGTTTCAGGTGTGACTATCAAGTCAGGTGCCCGGTATGATGGTGTGAGTTCAGTTGGCTTTTGGGACAACTGTGACCTACCCACAGTTTACAGCAGAATAATACAGAGGATGTCCACACAGTACAGGTATTTTCATTTAAAATTGCTCCAGACAGCACAGCTGCCATTCTGAAGTACTTGTCTGAGACAGTTACTTCATTATTCCTCAACTTCACTTGTTATCTTTAGTTCTGCTTTAACTCCCAAATTATTTTCTTTTTTTGGACTTCACGTATTTCCAACTACCACTTCTTCCAGCTATATTTAAACTAAACCTCCTCAATTCTTCTTGTATCCTCGAGTGAACTTCTTCTAGAAGTTTTGTTATCATTTCACTGTTTCTCTGCTCCCAGTTCTGGCTGATTTGCCATTATTTTTCTGACTACAAAGACTGGTCCACACCACTTTGTGAGGATAGGGAAAACAAATTATCAGAGCTTTAGTGTAGTATTATACTTGTGGATGCTCCCTCCCTGGAGGCGTTCAAGACCAGGTTGGACAAGGCCTTGAGCGACTTGTACTACTGGGAGGTGTCCCTGCCTATGGGAGGGGGTTGGAATTAGATGATCTTTGAGGTCCCTTCCGACCTTATCATTCTATGACTCTATGAGATACTTCTGTCCTCACTTAGAGAGCAGACTCCACTGCCCTAGTGACTGTGGTCTGTGCACAGTGCATCTAGTGCCAAACACCATTTTTATTTTAAACTGCAAGTTTCACTTCATCTGGTACCAGATATGAATACTTGGTCTTTATTGACGCTTCTTCTCTCAGACTCTTGCTCCTTTGGAATAGCTGCATTTCAGAAGACTTTTCTGTTAAACAGATTAGTTTGGTACCATCCCAAATTACTCTTTATTCTTTTCTCTCAAGTCTTTCCCAGTGAAGTCCATGCTGCTGCAGTCCTTTTACTTCGCTACCATATTCTATATCTGTACTAAAAAACATAACATGCCCCTTGAACCAAAGCACTGGAGAGAGCAGAGGAGACAAATCAGAAACAGACACCATGCCTCGCAGTATGAGTCATACCTGCTGGCCCTGCTGCAGTGACATGGCATGCATAACAAGAGTCAAACGTGAGTCGTTACAACCTTCAAGAACTTACCCCAGCTGCTGGACTCTGACCATCTCGAATCCACAAATATGACACAATCCCCTGGTCATCAGCAGACCTTGAGCCATCCAAGGTAACAGAGTTATTTGGAAGCACTAGAACATGCTTCCCACCAGCATGCGCTCGGGGTGGACTGTTGTTTTCTAGCCATAAAAATAGTGAAGGAGAAGGATTTGTTTTCAAAACATGCAAAATGTGACATGCCATTGCCAATGCACCCAACGCTGCAATTTTTTTTTATCTGATGATTACAGGCAGTGACAACAAAATCCCATGTCAAAGGCACAGGGAAAGGATAAGCAAGCATACAGAATTTGCCTCCAGGATTATTACAACCTGACAAAAGCAGAGCTGCACTTTGGAGGAGAATACCAGTAAAAGGTGCCATTCATAAAGTTCTTTTCTAAAAAAGCATTGTGGGGTACTGTATTTACAGTCTCACAGTAACATAAGCGTCAGACTTTCTTGGTCAAGCCAAAAGATTTTCTGCCTACTTAGAAACACAGCCCAGCATGCAATCACCTTGTTGGGCTCTTTTTTGTCTTGAGAATCACTTATTACTTAACAGAAGCTTGTGTAAGGTCTTGTATCTTCACAATGCTCGTATTTAGGCAAAGTGTAATCAGGACACTGAAGAGTAAATTCAGTTCCCAAATGCTTTTTGCTTTCCAAAAGCAGTGCAATTAAGGCATGCATTGGGAGTACAGGCAAAAAAACACCCAAAATCCATGAACACATTCTCTTTCCAGAGAGAAATGTGTGTCCAGAGATGCATCTTGGCCGAGCTGTTGTCATGTATTTCTAACCAAACACCTAACAAACTCTGGAACAGTCCAACCAATGATGCACATGGGTAAAAATGACTCCAGCTTCTTCTTCAAGACTCACTTGTTTCACAGTGATAACAAATGAAACAGAAACAAGGCCACACTGTTTTCAAGAAATTCAATATCTAAGACTCTAATGCAACTCTACTATCATTTCATAAATGGTGTAAGTACCACACTTGCTGACCCAGAGTGCATAGCTCCCCTCAAAAAACAAGATATTTAACAGAAAGCCAAACTCTGGATCAAACAATATATGAACTGTATTATGTCACCTTCTTTAAAAGGAAGCAAAGGTCCAGGGAGATTGCTAAAATTATTCCCTAAGGAACGACATGAAGCAAAAGACAGTTGAATTATCACTATCTGCAAAATTGAGGATGCAACAGAAGTTGAAGTTACAATCTGTCAGGAGGATCTGACAGTACCTTGGTCAGAAGAGCAACTGAATTGACAATAGGTCTAGAGAACAGATCTTACAAAGAGTGGCTGAGGGAACTGGGGTTGTTTGGCCGGGAGAAAAGATATCTGAGGGAAGACCATCTTGCTCTCTACAACTTGTTGAAAGGAGCCTGTAGCAAGGTGGGAGTCAGTCTCTTCTCACAAGTAATGAATGATAGGATGAGAGTAAATAGCCTCAAGGTGTGACAGGGAAAGTTTACACTGGATATTAGGGAAAATTTCTTCAATGAAAGGGTTGTCAAGCATTGGAACAGCCTGTCTAGGGAAATGGAAAAGTTGCCATCCTCGAAGATAGATGTGGTGCTTAGGGACATGGTTTAGTGCTGCTAATGGTTGGCCTTGATGATCTTAAAGGTCTTTCCCAACACAAATGATTCTATGCTCTCACACAATACATATTATTATCTTAAAGCCTTCTCTAAAGCATGCATGTTGAGAGAACAAAAAAGAAAATAAAAACTCTCACCTGTTGATTAAAAAAAAAAAATCAAAATAAATATAGGTCTTCCAGTGCTAAGTTTTTAAGTGGAAATTGGCAGAATTTAAGATCACATTTCTTGGATATTACTTAAAATGCAGAGTAGAACTTCTTTTCTACTCAAAATTTAACTTTGTGAAGAAAATATAAAGGCATCCTCTTAATGAAGGAGACACATCATGGTCAAAAATACTATTTTAGAGCATTTTTATTACAACTAATTCTGCATATATTTAACTTCATACAAGCTTGTAGTAAGCAAAATTAATTCTACTCACACACTACTTTACTACAAACAACAGTAACTTCTTCAATATCCTTGAAATATGAAAACAAATAATTTATCTCTTTCTATTCTGATTTCTTTTATGTTGTCAGTAACTGAATTAGCCAGTAAGTTGCCTACCATAACCTGAGAAGCAGCAGCTAGGCTTACCTTCCTTCACAGTAATTGATAGCACAGATGCACTACTTAAGCCCTGTTGGTCTTTCACGGTCAATCTGAAGTGATAGGTGCCAACCTGGAGACCAGTCACAGTTGCTATTGCTTTGTCACTATTTTCCATCTGCACAGAGCTTGGTCCACTGAAACAAAACATCTTAGAAAAACAATTCTGCGCAGACAGCCAAATTCTTCTTCCAGCAGCACTGCTCATGCCATTTGCTTTAATGTATATTTTAGTTCTACAAGCTGTAAGTTCACCACTCTAAGCACTGGTGGTTGAAGAACTGTAAGACACGTATTTAGTTTACAGAATTCAAAACTCATTTTTTCAAGTCATTCAAAGCACCCAAGGATTACATATCTAGTTATTACTGTAACAGAAAATGCACCCCTGCAGTTCAACCTCTTGGTTGCACTATTTCATGGGAGCATGCATATGCTATTGCATGCATATGCTGTTGCTCTAAGAGCAACTCACAACACATACAGGATGCCAGTAAATCTTTCCCCGTACCATAGATATGACAGTTGCATGAGCTAATACCTTGTTCTTCTATTAAGTGTCAGTTCATTTTGCATATAAACATACAAACTTCCGTAAGACATTTTCAATCACCATTCAAGAGTGCTTTAGTCACCTCCTGTTGAAAGCTCAGGCTAAACTTCTTGTCAGTTTGCTTCATTATCTAATGAACAAATGACTGGGCAAGCCCAGTTCTAAGCACTGACAGGAAAACTCTGTGCATTACAGGAGAGCACCCATGCCTGTTACTTGCTTTGTAACAGGAGACATGGAAGCTCTGGTAACTTTCTCTTACCTTTGTCACAGTAGGGCTCAAAATAACAAGTTGCAAAACATAGGCAGAGACTGCCTAATCTTTCCAAGTTGAACTGAAAAACTCCTGCCTCATCCTATTGCAACACGAACTGGAAAATCCTCAATGAAGTTCTCAAACAGTGAAATTACCAACACTGTCGCGTAAGAGGCTCTTGGCACCCAAATCAGCTTTCACTTTGTTCTCTCTTTTACTGAAGATTAGTAAAATCTCTAGATACCTGATATTTTCCCAATGGTAGAAGACAATGCCTTGGTCATCTTGACTTTTGCTTCCATCTAGGATAGTACTTTCTACTGGGAAGGTCAATTCCTTGTCAGGTCCAGTCACTGCTACTGGAGGGCTGTTATTTTCTGTAGAAATATTTAGCACACGACATTTGCCAGGCAGTCACTGGCAAAGACTGCCAGAGGGAAGATTTATCACAGAATATTGCATTATATATTTGATATATTGTCTCGAATGTGCATAAGCCAGCAGAAAATACTATGTGGGAGAGACAAGCTCTGCCATAAGCCAAATCTCATAGCAAGTACTTCCCTTTTTCACAGCTGTACCTGAAGGCACAGTCAAGCTCCAAAAAATTTGCAACACATTGTACGAAATGTTTTGTAACAAGAGGGGTAGGCTATTCCATTGCTTCCACCATTGCATTCTTCTCAAAACCACACAGGATTATAGCTCTTTATACTTGAAGAAGATAGCAGCCCAGTTCTTTTGCTGCTCAAGGTCAGCACGATGCCACTAAGTTAAAGCAAATTTAAAGCCCTTGAGGCTTTAGTGCTGAAACACATAACCTATTATTCTATTTTCAGCATCTGCTTTTGTGGCATGGTAAAACTGGCAACGCTGCCATTTTCCTGGGCACTTATTTACCCTTAGACTTGACTTCAGCAATACCATCTTTCTAGTTCCATATTATAAGTGGTCTAAAAAGGCATCACACCACATGCTGTACTTCAATTCATGTTCTTGATTTGCACAATAAATGTCCACTGTAAAGTTTTCTTAGAAGGGATCATCTACGAAAGGATATGTAATAAGCAACAACAGGAAGATAAAACACTGCCACATGGTGGATTGTGAGACTCTGAGGCAGAAAAGGCCAGTTTGGATATAATATGCAAACATATTACCAGAAAAACAAACAAACAAACAGTAGGCATAAAAATACTATCTCATGACATCTGGACTTGTTCACTCAGCTTCCACATCTATACAGATGTCTGAAAAATACAGCTTTTGAAAATCCCGTTTGACACTTTTCCCTAGAAAGTACAATGCAGTTTTAGAGAGAATTTAAACCACACAAGGACTCTTAAAGAACTGCAAAACAGTAAGAAAACTGAGCAAAACACTGATCGATGCTATGAACAGTTTTCCAAAACAGACCTTGCAGGAAGAACGACATTTTAGCTTTGAGAAGTATACTCAAACACATCTCTGTGAAGGCTGCTTATGTGGTGGACCACTCACTGGATAAGGAATTGGCTGGTTGGTCACATGCAGAGAGTTGTGATCAATCGTACAACGTCCACCTGGAGACCAGTGACAAGTGGTGTCCCTCAGGGGTCAGTGCTGGGACCAGTGCTGTTTAACATCTTTGTCAGCAATATGGACAGAGGAATCGAGTGCACCCTCGAGATAGCAGAATGATGGGATTGGATAATAATCTTCTGCTCCCTAGAGGATTTTTTAACCCTATAGTTCCCAACCTGGGACAGCATGAAGGAAGTACTCTTTTTTGCATGGGTTTTGAAGGATGACACCTTTAATGGTGTCACATGGACAGAGGAATTGAGTGCACCCTCAGCAAGTTTGCAGATGACACCAAGCTGTGTGGCACAGTCGACTTGCTAGAGGGCAGGGATCCATCCAGAGGGACCTGGACAGGCTGGAGAGGTGGGCCCAGGCCCACCTCTCACGACATTCAATAAGGCCATGTGTATGGTCCTGCACTTGGGTTGGTACAATCCCAAGCACAAATGCAGGCTGAGTGGTGAATGGCTGGAGAGCAGCCCTGAGGAAAAGGACCTGGGGGTCATGGTTGATGAAAAGCTCAACATGAGCCTGCAGTGTGTGCACAGAGCCCAGACAGCAACTGTGGCCTGGGCTGCATCAAGAGCAGCGCGGCCAGCAGAGCAAGGGAGGGGATTCTGCCCCTTTACTCTGCTCTCATGAGACCCCACCTGGAGTCCTGTGTACAGTTCTGGAGCCCCCAACACAAGAAGGACATCAAACTGTCCAGAGGAGTCCACGAAGATGGTAAGAGGGCTGGAGTACCTCTGCTATGAGGACAGGCTATGAGTTGGGGCTCTGTAGCCTGGAGAAGCGAAGGCTTCAAGGAGGTCTTGGACTGGTCTTCCAGTATCTTAAGGGGGCCTACAGGAGGGCTGGGTAAGGATTATTCACAAGGTCTTGTAATGACAAGACGAGGAGTAATGGGTTTAAACTGGAAGAGGGGAGATTTAAACTGGATGTTAGGAGGAAGTTCTTTACAGTGAGGGTGGTGAGACATGGGAACAGGTTGCCCAGGTAGGTTGTGGATGGTCCCTCCCTGGAGGTGTTCAAGGCCAGGTTGGACAAGGCCTTGGGTGACCTGTTCTAGTGGGAGGTGTCCCTGCCTATGGCAGGGGGTTGGAATTAGATGACTGTTGAGGTCCTTTCTAACCTGAACCACTGTATTCTATGATTGGGCCAGTGGGACCCCTCAGGATGACCACCTGGATTTTCTACAATTCTCCAGTTGCTTTAATTGTTCCCTTTGACAGAAGATGAGGTGGAAGAGTCTGTGATGCAGGGATGCCAGACATTCAGATGACCATCTCAGTGATTCAGTGTGGGGAGATGAGGGACTCAAGGACAGTGCTAAGGCATCAGGCTGGCCCATCCTTGAAGTACACAGATATGCCTGCTGCTGACTTACCAGGCTGTACAATCAGTGTGACCTCAGCTGTGGATCGCTGCCTTGCAGAGTCTGTGACAGTCAGCTGAAAGGTGTAATCTCCTTCCTGCATTGCAGATAACTGGAGGTACGGTGTCCGCACTCCCTACGTGGCATTTACAAAGACAGACCATGAGATAAAACAAAACCACTCAGATTATGAAAGGTCTTACAGAGCAAAGGTAGAGAACAAAAATACAATTGTTTTAATTCATAAAGTCAGTGTATTGAGCAAGGAGTTTAACCACCATGTAGACAAAGAGGAGACTTAAAACTTGATGCATAAACAGATGTCATGTATTCATTACTGCAACTCTCCCTACCAATGCAGAAAAATATATGTAAACAATAAACCTTAATTTCTTACGTTGGTGTAACTGCTGCATTGTTTTTGAACACAGTAACTGTGAAATGCATAAGACATTAACTTTCCTAATTAGGAAATCAAACATGGATAAAAATTACTACAGTTTATTCAATTTCCTTAGAGATATATTAAAAACAAACATCATTAACAAACATTCTTTAACTTTTATATAAACAGTTAAACATAAAACTAAGCTTGACTTGATCCCAGACAGAGGGCTTGTGCATAAAACATATCAAAAAAGGCAACTCTGTCCTGAGTATACTCTTCCAGCAGTATTAGTTGATATCTTTTTGCAAACTCAAAGTGGCAGGGCCCAGGCTTTTCCTTAAAAAAAATGAACATTTGTGGCATCTCTCAGATGAGGAATTATAAATCACAACACAGTTAGACCGATTTTATATATTTTTTAATAAAGATCATGATGAGAACTATGGAACTTGATAAATGATTAACTAACCAGCAAGGTACTTGTTGCGTTGCACTCTAACGATGTATACCACATAACACACCTGAGACCAGAATCCTTAGCTTCAGGGACATGAAGACTTTTGAAGAGAAACTCTGAAGTGCTCTTGCATCTCCACATTAAACACTCAAGGACTCATTAGAAATCTCAAGCAGTGATTCCCTCCTTTCAGGAAGGTTGCTGTAAGTTTGAATAGCTCTTAAAAACTACAAGTTCAAGTTGCATGAATGCTTTTGGAAAGTGCTTTGTCTTAGTAAATGAACAGAAATAAGCCATTATGCTCTAAACCCTTTGATAGTTTCATAAGTCTCTATAACATATGCTTGCAGCAGTGTATTACTACTTCACTGAACAGAAAGTGATCTCTTTACAGCTCTGAAAGTCTAAAGCATTTGCAGTATAGCAGAAATCAGGTTTCTTATAAAAGATAGCTTCTAAGTTTCAGCTGGCTTCATTACATTAATTACCTCAACTGCCTACAGAGCTACATGATTTGCCAAACTACTGAGTGCAAAGTCTGCTGAATTTCTTTTAGATTTTCTCAGATGTAAAAAACAAACAAACAAACCAAAACAAAACCCCACAGCCATGAAAACGAGGAAATAAATTCAGTTAGCCTTCATAGGAAAGCTGTGTTTTAATAGGCACAGAGAATTCACCACAGAGTATGGCTGTTTAAACACTTGGAAAAGTCCTGTCATCTTTTGACTCAAAAAACTAAAGGTTCTGTTTGAGTCCTACTTTCTCTGTGAAAAGTGTTACAGGAAAACCCTGACTACCCCTTCATACTCCCAAAAAGCATTCAGCGTGTCATAAGTTGAAAATCCGTGTGGTAGGCTCTACAATCCAAAGACAGACATTGTAAACTCCTAAGCCTTTCCAATCTACCAGGAAACAAACAACAGCAGGAATCAGAAAAGACTACAAGGAGTGGAAAAAAACACGATTAAGAAGAAATTAAAAGTAGTATCTAAAATAAGAGCTGAATACATCAGAGAGGAACGAAAAAACCCAAACCCACTAACAAGAAAGAGTTAACAGTAGTTACTTTGGAGAAAGGGACATACCTGCATTGCTACAACCTTGCCTTTGCTTTTGGGACTGAGTGACCACTCATAGCTGACAATTTCATGGTCATCACTACTCTGGTTTCCATTCAGCGTGATGAAGTTCTGGGGCAAGGTGACTGCCTGATTAGGTCCTGCATTAGCAATAGGTGGGTAATCCACTGGTTTGTTGACAGTCAGAGATGCAATGGTGGAATTGGCTGCTCCATCTGAATCAATCACTGTGAGTCTTCAACAGGAAAAAGAACACAGGAAATCTGTTAAGATGAACTTCTGCCAGGTCCTAAATTCAAAGGCTAAATTTTCTGTCACTTTAAAAAACGTCACCTAAACCAGCACCACTAACTCAATTATATGACTTTTTGCCTCAGAAATATAAACCCCTCAACTAAGATAGGAAACATGTAAGAGCCTAGCTATTCTGGATCACAGATAAAACTCTTCTCCTGCAGTCAATGGCAACTTCAGTAACTTCAAACATATTTCACTGCAAATTCTTTTTAAAAATTACTGTGTAAAAACCCAAGAATTTCATTCATCAGTCACAGTATTAACAGCCATCACTGTTAACATCTACATCAAAAACTAACCTAGATGTCCAGAAGCTCTGCTTACAGCACAGCCACAGTTTCAAATTTCTCTGTAGCATCCTATTACTAATTTTAAATGGAGTCGAATTATCAGCACAGATTTTTGAAGATGTCAAGTCACAAACCCCCAAATGTACAAGGTTTCAAAAAACCAAACAAACCCAAGTCACTGTTGCCTCTCAGAAACACAATGCCAATCGGTCTTAAAACGAGACTGCTGCAGACACTGAAAAATGATGAAAGCCTGTCCTTCACAATGTGCTAACCAATGATACTTCTATTTCACCTCTTGTGAAAACTGCATGTAGCTGCTCACATAGAATGGAACTGTCTTGAAGCCTTCCCTGGGTGGGAACAAAAGTAGTGCTCCCAATTTTGTCATTAGGGAACACATGCTTTTGCAGAGGATGCACATTCATGCAAGAATGCGTACCCAGGTAACTGGATTTTGTTGACTGGCTGATTTTCTCTAAGCTTGAACACACTGCTCTATTGTTCAAGTAGCTCAGCCTCCCCCAAAGGTGCACAGGTATAGCAAAGAGATTTTTTAAATCCTTACGGTTTGGAAAGCATTTAAAGCACTGCTTGTAAGCAAACTCTGCTTTTTTTAATACAGAAAAAAAAAATCCTACACTCATTTCTGATGTTGTACAATACCAAACAACTCCAGTAAAGAACACAGAATGAAAACTGAAACTGTGTAATTTTTGGTGAAGCACCACATTTAACGTACACTGCATTCAACATTCTGCTAATGCTACACTGATATATAATACATTGACTGGTAGGCTGTTACCCACTGCTAGCCAAATAACCCAGCCTGCCTCTGCACAGACTAGGCTTTAAATGCAGAAGTTCAGAATATGATCTCCGATTTTAATTAAAACACTCAGAATGACAAACATTGCTTCTTCCAATCATCTGGACAAAATCCAGCTTCAGCAAGATATAAGCATGGCAAAATACTACCAAGGCAAAAGATTTAATGAGTCCTTCAGTTCTTCACAAAAGTCAGCACACAAACTGAAACTGGGTGTCCCTGCCTATGACAGGGGGTTGAAACTAGATGATGCTTGAGGTCCCTTCCAACCTTACTATTCTATGATTCTATGAAACAATGCCTTGCAAAGATCAGTCTCTCAATAATGTTCTGTCTGCCATCACTCTTTAGGCACTCTTTAGACTTTCAGAGCCTGACTGCAGATTTTCACATCAGGACTCTTGTCAGCTTCAAAGATGGAAAAAAAAAAAATAATTCTGTCACAGTTATTGCTGAGAGTGGGAGGTATTTAATTACTGGTATCCTGTTTTGTGTAACTTTGTGCTGTAAAACATCAGTACACCGTATCACAGAATCACTGCAAACATTATTCAATAAAACACCTCCATATGTCTCTCCAGTGTGCAAAATGAAGAGTAACAGCATGCAAGAAAAAAAGTGGTTTTCTGTTTGAGGAAGTACATGTGATCGTGAAGAGAAAGAAGCATTTAGCTGACATCACAGAAAATAGTTAAAACCCCAGTGGAAAGCATCTGTGCAGGTACCTGAAAGTGTAGTTTCCAGGAACAAGGTTAGACAAGTGCAAGACAGCTGTGTCAGCAGATGCCTTCTGTTCCCGCAAAGGACCTCTAATTTCCTCCCAGTGGTAACTCACTATCTTCATATCATCTATACTTTCTGCATTCAGTAAAGAAAAACACACTAGTTTCTTGTAGCAATTTCTGGAATTAATACTACTAAAATCTTTCATGCACAAATACCTAACTGGTTTCTTCTACAATTATGTTTTCAAGCATATTCAAACACAGTTCATGCAACACAGCTGTTAAACCACAGATCCCAAGTTATATTTGCTATGATGTATTTAGACAAACAAAAAAGATTCTTCACACATGCACAAGTAAAAATCAATATCCAGCTCTGCACATTCCAACTTGTATGTTCCCAGTAATTATGAATGCAATTATGACATCTCATCACACCTATGTGACAGCTCTCTAACATGGCCTAAGCTGTTCTGGCACCAGAGGTCTTTTGGAAAGGACAGGAAGAAGTTTTAAGAGTAGCAGCTGTTTGGATGCAGCAGCCTCTAACACACTGCATCTCAATCCCCAAGTGGAAAACTACATTTTATCACTTTAAATTAAAATAATTTATAACTGGACTCAAATCCCCCCAAATAAATCATGATTCAGGGAACTTCTAGGCAGAGCGAGAAGAAATTTTACTTGTAACTGGTAAACAATGATGACATTTCAAATGCATACTAAAAATACAGGCTATAACCACAGAATGGTTTGGTACATACGACTGCCATCAATGAAGGTAGAAGTTGTAGGCAAAGAAATCTCTTGTACTTTGGGTGAAGCAATGGCAACAGGTGGCTGGTTAACTCTGACTGCTATAAGAAAGACAGGAGATAGGAAAAAAACGTAGTGAAACCTCAGGCAAAATGAATCTGTTCCCTCCACAGACTGACAGTCTTCACTGATTTACATCTACAATTGACAGCTTTGCACCATCTGCTGTTGTCCTTGGACAAGGCAGAGAAAAGGTTACTGAAAAGCAGTGCACTGATGCATCAGTCTTCCACTGCAGTCACTTCCGACCGGAGTAATTTAGATCAGATATGTACACTGTACCTTGCAGGTAGAGCCACCTAATTGTTCTTACTGCAGAAGGGGAACATAACAGGTCACGAGGCCTTGCCTGAGGAGGTACAAGATCCTAAAGCACCTAACACTGTGACCTCCTTATAATGTTTTATAGATACCAAGATATGAAACATTTCTACATGACTTTATGTCCTTGACAGACGGTAAGTGACAAACTCTCAGGTAAGCAACTACTTGAATTAAAGAAATTAATTTCATTATTTTGGCCAGCTGATTTACCTGGTTTGACTGTGACATTTACAAAACCTTCACCAAAGGCATTTTCACCAGAAACGGTCACTTTGAAGGCATAAAGTCCCACTGATAACTGAGACAAACACACACACAAAAAGAAAATCAGGTTACATGGCAAGTTATACAAAAGCAGTATGCATAAATCTGCCAATCACACTGTAAATAGTGAAAAAGATGGATATCTTAAACAAAGAACTCCTTCTATCAATACATACACAAAAGGCCAGTAATCACTGCCCAAAAGTCAGGAATACAAAGCAAATACTGAGGAATTTTCACTTTATCTTAGAAAATTATTAGATTACCTAAAAAAGACACTTTTAATCTAGCAAATATTTGATGCCACATGCAAGAGAAGAGACTTAGTCATTCAAACTCTTTGAATCAATGTGTCTGCCTCCACAGGTCTGAATCCTGTGAGAGGACCACAGAAATGCAATGAGCCTGAGCTTACAGCTCACTTACATGAGAGAGCGTCAAGGTCTGGCTGTGCCTGCGTTCCATTTCACCACCATAGTCAGCAGGGTGACTGATTAAGCTCCATTCATAGGTGTAGGCTGTTTCTAAGAGCAGTAACACAGCATAAGAGTAATCAAGCTTTGCCTTCAAGATAAGCCCAGGAAACAAATAAATCAAGTTCACCGTTTGTCAGATAAAATACTACAGTAGGAAATCAGGACTGCTACTGTTTAAGCCTGCAAAATGAAGCAGTATGAAATACATTAAAACTTCTACAGTGTGTTGTATCTTGGTAAAGCATCAAGGATGTCATGGACTTCACAAACCATAAACTTCACAAAACCCAGATTCCTATGAAGTGGATGTGTTTTGCATAGTAACCTATGAACTACATATTCTTTGCTGCTGTAGTTCAGAAGCTGGTAGTTTTAAGCTAAATGATGCATTCAAGGCCCACTTTTCCCACTAGAAGAAAGCCTATAGAAACTGAAGGCTTCCTATTGTAACCATCTGGCTAATAAGTTCAGGCTCTGAAAAAAACCTGAAAAATCACTTAAAATATTCAAATCTCTAAAATCCAAAAGGAGGAAGTCTGCTCTGCAGATGAAGCTACAAAAAAGGTAGGAGAAGGAGATGAGAAAGACTGAGGTGCAGATGTTCACATAAGCCAGGACTTGTCTGCATTTGAAGGCTGATAGTGTACATCTTGTATGCTAAGGCCATTCAACTCACCTGTAGGTGGTGGTGGGACAACAAAGGCATTCAGTTCAACTTCGTTTTTGGGTAGCATCATTAGTATGTTATCTCCAGCAGACACAACAAGTTCTTTCACTGTATCTAAGACAGAACGAGCACACATTTTAACAGATGAGATGGATATAAATGTATTGATAATCTTCAAATATTTGTAATGGATTAAGTAAAATCTGACAAACACTCTGCAGTGGATAAATTAAAAATTCCTCAATACATAATCAAATAATAGACTTAAGTCATGACTATCGTTCCTTTATCTTCTGCCAAGTCAATTTTTTCTTCTTCTCCAAATACTATTTCCCTTACTTTTGTTTTAGAGAAAAGCATTCTGATTATTCCTGTATATTACAAGTAACATTGCTCCACATAAAAAAAATTACACACTTCTCCCAGTAACTGGATGGAAGTGCAAGAACTGAAAAACATGCCATTACAGAAGACAATAAAAGCCATTTGCAACAGAAAAAAAAAAAAATCATTAAAGTAACATAGTCCATACCAGAACTCTGATATCAGGCCTTCTTTCACCAAGAAGCATGACTTCTGTGTGGCTCTTGTGAGATAAATCTCAATGCCCAGCTCAGTATACCTTTTAAAAATTCCATTTGGATACAAGGGAGGTATATGGGGCTGTTCTCAGCAGAACTGAGCATTCAATTCATTCACCATCCAGCAACACTCTCCAAGTTATCTTTTGTAAAAAAAATCCTTTCACAAATCCTTTCACAAATCAAAGTTCACAAATCCAGTCCCCAACAGAAACTTTGGGAAAAGGTTCCATTAGATCTGCACTGCAAAGGTTTTAAATTTATTCCTCTTAATACTAGGAACCTACAGAAAAAACGTTTCTCCAAAGGCAACATTGACTGCCATCTAAACATCCAACTTACAAACTCTGAGTAGATTAGCAAGAAGCTACTCAGCAGTAGCAACCGACAGGTCTACAAGTGGACAATGTGTAGAAGCTATATTGAGAGCACACTTCCTGTCACTGATGCTTAAATGCATTCAAGGCTCCAATAATTGCTCATGGGAGTTGCTCTAGGCACCATTGGCGATTTGTACCTTGACTCCCACAGGAGACGAGAACAAAACAGCTAGATGGGGGTGATGACTCAAAAGAGAAAGAAAGAGGGACTGTCTTCAAAACTTCCAAGACAGCAGGGCTGAGAATACATGAACTTGACACAGTCCTTGCATAAAGCAGTACTT
Organism: Ramphastos sulfuratus; assembly: GCA_013399055.1. Taxonomy (NCBI): domain Eukaryota; kingdom Metazoa; phylum Chordata; class Aves; order Piciformes; family Ramphastidae; genus Ramphastos; species Ramphastos sulfuratus. The sequence continues at coordinate 32,093 of WBNM01045768.1, forward strand.
ACAATCTTCCCTTCAGCTTCTTTTTCCAAGTTCCTTTTCGAGTCCTCTTCAACCTCCTCTTGTGAAGGAGGAGGAGCTGCCTAGTCAACACTCAGTGGTAATGACCACTCGTTGCCTTAGAGAGGGATCTCTCATAGCTCATCTCTCCTGGTACCTCCCACTCCTATCCCGTCTGCAGTTTGGCAGAGGATGCCAAGAATATCCAAAAAAAGATTTGGTCTGCCAGGAGCAAGAGATTTAGCTCTCTGTATCCCTCAGTACATCAGGAGTGCAGAATTGTGCTTGTCCGCATCTTGTGGCCCTTCCAACACTTTGTTAGGGTGCATAGGATGGCAAGAAACTTAGCAGAAAAAAGGGGATGCTCTAACATACACACAGAATTTAACATAACTACAGAGGACATCATGGTTAAACATGTCCTCTTCAAAATAAAACCTTCTGCTCTGCAGCTGGAAGTCTGCTAAGCTTCCTCACAGCTTTGAAATTAGAGCAAAACCTTTTTTTAATCCAGGATGAGAAGGCCTTGCTCTCCCCAGCTAAGGACTACACTTTCTACCCTCAGGTCCCACTTATGTTGCCACATGATATCTGACAACTATATATAGTGGAAATGCTGCTGAATAGTTTCTGAGAGAGCAATGTTCTGAAGAGTCACACAAAAGTGACAGTATGGATAGAAGAGACTATTCAGAAAGTCTCAGGTATTTCCAACCAACTACAACAATTAACCTGTTTTTTAAAAGGCTCTTAATCTCTACTTTTTGCTTTACCATATTTGAGTTATAATTTCACATTAATGATGGACTTGGTCAGTTTTACCGCTAATGTAACTAAGGGTTTTGGAGTTTGCAGTGTAGGTCTCCGGGCTTCAAGTGGAATGACGTTACACTTGGATAAAGAGTAAATTCATAGCTAACGACAGATTGGAAGCCAGATATCCCCATCTGCTGTCCAACCTGCAGGTAACTCCTCAGATCTCTGGCTGTGTTGAAACATTACCTGCTTTAGCAGTAGCACTGGGTGATGTGAAGTGCTGCACGGGCTCAGATGGCACAGTACTAGTGGGAAATAGCGTGATCCCACCTTCAGTGGCATTCTCAGTGGCCACTGGGGAAGTCTGGGTTTTCTCTGACACACCTGGGGAGAAATCCAGTTTGTCTGCAGAAGGAGAAGGTGTAGCAGCCTGAAAAATTAATTATATGGAAAGAGTTGACATAAATGAACTTTTTTTCACATTTCTAGATTTAGAAGTATGCTGTTTTAAATATCACATAGGGTTGGACCCACTGATTTCACAGATTCACAGACTGCACTGGGTTGGAAGGGATCCTCAAAGGTTATCTTGTCCAACCCGCCTTGCAGTGAACAGAGGCACCTCCAACTAGATCAGGCTGCCAAGGGACACATCAAGTTTGATCTTGAATGTCTCCAGGGATGGCTCCTCAACCACATCCCTCTCATTATAAAGAATTTCTTCCTTCTGTCTAACCTAAACCTACCCTGCTCCAGTTTAAAACCATTGCCCCTCATCCTATTGCTACAAGCCCTCCTAAACAGTCTTTTCCCAGAGGTCAGAAAGGAAGACTACTGTTAACATGAGTCCATTATGTACACGCTTCCAAGGAAACTCCACAGCATCCCAAAAGGATCTCTGCTCCTTACCATCTCAAAGAAGAGTTCTTTAGTGATTCATCTGCCTATTACAACAATCCTCCCCTCTTCAGCCTTTCCTACACCGTAACAGAACTGTACATCATTTCTTAGGGTTACATTACAAAGCAACAACCTAATTTGATCTGAAAAACAAAACAACTACAAGATGGCTCACCATACCTGCCTGCTTCCTGAGGGGCAAACATACCTCTTTTGGCAAAGCATCAGCAGGTTGTGCAAGTAGTTGAACAGATGCTTCACTTTCAAATATCCTCCCAGGCAATGGTGTAATCTCTGGGAGGGATGACAATCTCTCTATGGAGTGCTCAGGGACAGAGTTCAGTTCAGAGTTGGTTTTATTCAGAAGTCTTTCCACCTTCTCAGCCGCCCCTTTCTTTGCAGTAAAGTCTTCCTGGTTATCTCTATCAACATCCATGGAAGAGTTGTAGCCATTTTCACCTGCCACCATCAGGCCCCACTCAGCATAATCTGTGCTCTCCTTCTGATCATGTTTGATGTTCACCTGAAAGGGGTCCTGCTCCAACTCTTTGTAATCATCAATATATTCAGGTATCTCCTCAAGGCTAGGATCTTTGCCAAGCAGAGACAACTCCTTCATGCTACTCACCTTAGATGGCTCAATCTGGAGCCCCACAGAGTGAACCATGCTTGGGATCACTTGCCCAAATCCCAGTAATGAGGCTGGCCTCTGAGAAGGCCTCAGCACAAAAGTAAGATAGGACTTTACAGTCTCAATTTTTTTAGGTTCACAATTCTCTTTGTGCTGGCAGTTCACGATGTAACAGTGTCGCTCAAACATCCAGGACAAGTCACAAGCAGAGAGGTCACAACATGCTGTGATGCAGTCAGACACCGACATAGCATGAGGAACTCGCACAATTTTAGTGGTTTCTAAGTTGGGTGATATTACTGCACCTGAGTACGTGGCTCCTTCTCTGCATTGCTCACAACTGAAACCTGAAACAACAGCACCAATATAAGGCACAACACTACAACCAAGCCATAATACAGTTTACTGTGACCAAAAATGGCTGATCACAGGAGACAAGATAAAGACAGACGGTACTCTGCTTCGACAAACTCATTTCCTTTCGCTAACATCACCACTACATTTTTTTTTCCCTCAGCATGTGCCTTTGCAGCACTATTTGTACCTGGGAGGATTTTTCAGTGCAGGATCTTGGTATGTTTTGCAAAGTACCTCTTACTCCCTTGCCAATACAAATACATAGAGATAAGAGTGAATTGCCAACACTTAAAAACAAGAACAAAGGGGGAAACACAGAAAAAACTCCAACATCCCCATAGCACAGTGAGCAAAACATGTTTAGAAACAAAAGTCAAGTAAGATGCTCTAATAGGTCATTGTTTCATTTGAGGGAGAAGGCAGCAAAAGTCATCTTACTTGAACTTCAGAGAGTCCCTCACACCATGGTAGTTGCTGGCTTTTGTATAAAAGTTGGGTTGAATTCTCAAACTTTTGTGGCTTTACCCATTAGTTTATGTGAAACCCAAAGAGCTTGTTCCAGTACAGAGCATCCTTTCTTCCTCTGCAGTGAAACTGTAATCTTTTAATACAACATCAGAATTATGTTCATAGCACATCACAGAGTGAGTGTGAAGTGCTCAAATCAAGCATGAATCAACATGCTGTATCTCTCAGTCATTTTAAAACACCTTTTCTAGGTTGGTTGTTTTTGTTTTTCCTGGTTGTAACTGCTCTTCAGAATGCTTCTCTTCAAAATGCAATTTGAAAAATTTGATTGTGAATCAAAAAACACTTGAGTAAATCCAGGACATTCCTTAAGAATGCTAAGACATGTTTTTTTAACTAAACTTGCTAAGTTAACCAATGAAAACAAGTTGTCACCACTGTGGACCTAACAGCCAGATCTGACTCTGCCTGCTTTGCACATCATTAACAGCTGAGTTCTGGGTGCAGAAACTTCATTATTTGCAGCAGTATATTGCAGGTAAAAAGCAGGAAAAGGCAGCTTGACTAATATATTCTAGCTCAAATCTGCTGAGTTGACAGGAAGGAAAAATGAAATCAAGGAGGAGGAATAAGCTGGCAATAGGAGTTAGGTCCAGCTATGACTTTAGAGACTTGGAGATGCAGAGATACTCCTACACAAGCAGGGTGTCTGACCACTGCACTATGCTCCCACCACTTCTCTGGCCTGAACTGTAGCAGCAGACTCCTTCAAAATACACGCTCTGAATACAGCTACTAAAACACGTGTGAGGCATGAAACCTGTGCCACACACTGAAGGATACAAAGGGCTAGACTTCCTAGCTAGTTATTTGGGGTATGAAAAACATGAGAAATCTCAAATTTTAAAAAAGATCAGTGACTTGCAAATAGGTATAGCTGAACAGGAAGATGGCAACAAATAGTTTCAACTACTGTTTTTCTGACTCCAGCTACTCTTCACACAGAGCTGGGATGCTGTTCACTCTTCCACTTTACACTTCCAATGAAAAATCTCTCCAGGAGAACATGAATTTAAAACACTCTATCCTGTTCTAATATAGTTCAGACATGAAGTATCTTCATCTGTACCCTCTGCATTCCCTTTCACCTCTAAGAATTTACAACCCTGGCAGAGGCTTCAAATTTTCGTAACAAGTCTGCACAACTTAGTTCAGAGGAACCTGCAGAGCATGAGGTTAAAATGAAATAGAGGAGTCTGGTAGCCCACTAAATCACTTTTTCAACCAGTATCAGGCTAGTCAATCCTATAAGACAGCACAGAGATAAGAAACAGCTGTGTGTGAATGTGCAATATTAGGCCAGTAACAACTCATTACAATTAATATTTTAAGAACAGCAATGTTAAGGTAGGTCAAACAACTCTTTGAGGGCTGTTTTTTCTCCCTCCCCCCCCTTTCCTTAATCCCTGAAGGAGAATGTGACCAACCTCTTAAAAAAAACTTTGAAGTTTCATTATTTATTCATTCAGAAAAGAATGACCAACAATTCTTGTCTTACAAACTTAATACAATTAGAATAATCCAAAGCTCTAACTTGAGACTGGATTTCCAAGTCAGCCTGATGTCAAACAGAACTTCAAATCTTACTCTGCCACTTTCAGTCTGAAACATGTGCTGTAACATTGCATAGTCATCCTCTCACAAAATTAGTGGTGCTTCATTAGCCATCAAGAAGCAAGTCCATCATATTCTTAAGATAATGCATGACTCTGAACCTAAATCTCCCAAGCAACCAAAATCACACACACACAAGCATTCCTTATAATGCAAATCTCATTTCACTAGCCTATACTCACTCATTGATGAAATCAATTTAATTGATACAGGCTTAATTATTCTGGACATTAATAAAAAGTAATAGTTTTTATGCTAGTGCATCCAAAAATGAGGTGTTGGTTTTTTTTCCTATGAGAGACAGAAGACATTGCTTTCTGTCACTGAAACAACACTTTAATTTGCAACTGGGATTCCAACACCTTGGAATAAATTCAGTCTAGTTTTCATCTTGTGCAGGTGTTTGAGGTAGACCTTGAAATGCATTTCTGCAAATACAAAAGTCTTCTCCTGGCTTATTCTCAGTTTTCTCATACTTCATGGTCCTATTGTGGTGATTTGTTCTGAGATTAGGCACTCCTGACTGGCAGGTCACTGCAGTCATAGTTGTGCAATCTAATTTCCTGGGTTTAACTCCACACACTCCAGCCATAGATTATATGGCCTCACAGAGTCTTTGCTAGACATCCTCATTATCCTTTTCATTACCCTAGGGGAGGGCGTATGTAAGTACAAACCATCAATTTTCAGCACAACTCACTGATGCTGGTCTTGGCCTTTGAAGTATGCCCTGTTCTTCCTAAGTATCCTAATGCACGGAACGCAGGCCAAGAGTGTCAAAAGATACTTTAAGATGTATGCATGTCTTTGAAATGACAGTGGAACCACCAGCCTGTGATCATAGCACATTCTTTGTTACTTACACTCCCAAGCCGAGATGTTGTAGTAACGTGTCCTGGCTCACACAGATCTTTCCAGAGAGACAAGATATTGTAGTGCCTGATTACAATCTCTGAGATTATAGTGAGTCATGCAGTATGCCAGGTTAGTTCACACTGTCCATGTCTACGTGACACTAGAATGTATTAGCACCTAAAAGCTGTGTGGTGACACCTGAGATACAGGCAGAAGTTTGGGATACAGCCAGCAGTCTGAATCTAATCATCTTGTTCTCAATTGCAACTAAAGATTGAAAAAAAGATTTTCTATATGCATGTGGAAGATAGTCTAGCCTTCTAACAATTAACAGCATTATCAGAAGTACAAAACTGCGACATTTTCTACAGCCAAAATTCACTATTTATGGTACATTATTGCTCTCTAACTTGCTGCAATTTTTTTTCTGAAGACAGACCCTACAGTGGGTACTCAGTATCTCATAGAAGAGCATTTTATTTATTTACAAAACCCATACTTCCTGTTTATTACAGGAATAAAAACCTCAGCTCCACACACTCCTCAAAAAGCTTGGCACTATGATATCCCCGGGGTGATCTTGAGGGCTACTTCAAATCAGCTACAAGTACAGATGTAGTTAATGCCTGTCCCCCACAGCTGCAATGAATGTCTTCCCCTCACCCACTACTCCTAAATTTAGTAGTCAATTTAAGCCTTAGAACATTTGCAAGGCTCTCTCTCATAAAACAGCCAATCCTGTTTGTAATACAGGAGAGGAAGGCCATATAACAGAGCATTATTTGCTCAGTTCCTGCTAATAAAGATACTGACAGTATCTTCACAGCCACAATTCAAACATTGTCTTTTAAAAAAAATAAACCCCACCTTTACATACAGTTTTCTATAGTTGCCATGTCAAAACCACATGCACTGCATTGTCTCCCTATGACAGAGACAGTATTAAGCATTACTATCATTCTTCATCTGTCCGATAATGGAAATAATTCACCTGTCTGGGTGGCTGAAGCAGAAACTTACAGGACTTTCATGTGGTCTTTGATAGGAAATACATACATGTAGAGCAGATAACAATCTAAGATGTGAACAAATGCATTTATGCTTCTCATACATCAACCACCCCATAATACTTCAAAAGAAATAAAGGTAGCTTAAAACAAAAGCAATACATCATTCTTAAACTTCTGTCCTTCAAGAGAAAAAGAAAAAAAAAACTCCTTGAACTTTCCCACTACTCCCATTAGCCCCACATGTCTCCCCTGAAACAGCTCCTCATGACTGCCTTCCTCCATTGCAACAAACTGCCAGTTATGAACTTTCACCTTACAAGAACTTTTTCCACTGAGAAGTCTCAAGATTTCCCAGCTCTTGCTTTATATTTCATTCACACCTGCACACATGCTCCAGGAGCATTTATTTCATTCTTTCTGTGCAACTTGGGACACACAAGAAGTAAATTCCTACCTGTTATTGCCCACAGTAACAGGCAGAGAACACCAAATTCAAATGCCATGCTGCACCAGGAAGGCAGTGGACAAGTGCTTTTCCAATCAGCTGTGTGGAAATTACAGGTCTTAATGTCGGTTTCCTCTATTATTGTTTAGTATCCTGCTGTGGCTACAAAGAACTGCAACAGACAGCACAGGAAAAAAATAGGACAGATCTAAGCATTATTTAGAATATTACAGTAAATTCCATAGACAGGTTAAATGCAAGCTTTATTGTCAGTTCCTTGCTTCTTGACGGATGACATTAGGCAAGCTGAAGACACAGAATACATTACCTACCTGGAAATCTCATTCTCTGGAGATGGAGAAATTTCCCAGCAAGATTTGCACACTTGGACTTCTGTACCTCAAACCACAAATATTCTGTCTGCAGTTATCCAGACTCTGGGTTTGCTCTGACTTTAAACAGAAACTAGCAGGTATCTTTACCTGAGGAATCATAGCCAGTATTACAAAATCACCACGGCTGGAAAAGGCCTCTCTAAAATCAAGGTCCGACCATTATCTAACTACCAGGGCCACTACTATGCCATATTCTTTAGTCTGTGCTAAAATACATGAGGTGTTAAGACAGCTCTTCAGGCAGCCCTCAAGCTATTATCTCCCAGCTATCAAGGTAATGCAAGCGGGCACTTCTACAGAATTTCCAGGGAGACTTGGTATCCTGGATTGCCAGGATACTGAATTCTCCAAGTAAAGCAGCCTAAGCAACAATTAGGTCTACTAAAGAAGAGATAGTACCAAGTGACATTACACTCATGTGTGCTGGTTTAAGGGTNTATAAAGGATCATAAGTAAAAATGCATGACTAAAAATTACTTCTCTTAATGAAAAGACAGGTAGTACTTTTCTCAGAGAATAGCCTTTCTCAGGGCAGAATATCCCAATCAACTCCCTTTGATGTTCATTATGTGACATGGTAAAGTTAAGGCCTTTCATATTGCAGTTACCTCTACCTATGCCTGAGAGAAATGCTGCTAACTGGCTGCTCTTGGTAGGTTCCTTACTGCACAATGTTATATGATGGAAGATCATCTTTCTTTGTTCCCTTGCAAAAGAAAGAAGGCAGTTGCTTACACATGCTACTCTTCCTAAGGCTGAGTGAGAGTAGTAACCCTAGCAGTCCTTGGGACTTCTCCCCAAGGAAGGATCTCTTATGGATGGCATGTCTGTACAGCACAAGAGCAACCAGACCATGCTTGGCAGCTTGGACTTTTGTGACTGGCCTGCAACAGAAGAAGACTCGGAGGAGATAGGCAAGGACAACATGGCCAGGGAGCTCAGGGAACAGAGTGTGACTGACCACAACTTTTGCAAAGCAGGCAAGTGTATTATCTGGCTTGTGCTGGATCAGCTCAGAGAGAGATCAATTGGTAAAGTCACAGTAGGGGAAAAGGTCACCTGCCTACTCCTGGCCTAACTGCAAAGCCAGCAGGGACAACACCAGGAGCTGCACAGGATAGGGCACGCTCCTGCCCTACAACCAACACAGGCCCCTGAGACATCCTGATCTGTTGCACAAAGAGGTTTCCTAGCCTGTGCTAGTCACACCGCTGCTCCAGCCTCATGTGACAGCACAAAAGGCTGTAGCAGCAAGCCACAAGCTCCTTTCAGATTGGCTCAGACAGAGCCACAAGGGAGGTCACAAGCAGATGCCAAACTCTGCTGCATAGCTCTGCCCTCTCAACTACCAAGCTAAGCTAAGTGGGGCTTCATCAGGAGCTGAACAGGCCAAGGCCTGCTCCTGCCCTGCCACTCACTCCCCTGAAACAGCCTAATCAGCTACACAGAAATGGCTCTTGCCCAAGACCTATCACCAACATGGTCACCTGTAACATCAGATAGAGCTGCAAAAGTCAGCCACAGGCTCCTGCCAGACCACCTTAGGCAGAGCCAGTGGGGGCATCATGAGCAGGGGCAAAGGTCAGCTTCATACCCCTGGCATCTCAACTACCAAGCTTACAGGGACAGCACCACTAGATGCACAGGCCCTAGCTCTGACTTGGGCCCTTGAAACACCCTCAGTTGCTGCACAAACTGGGTAGTGTCACAGAAGCATAGAATGGTAGGGGTTGGAACTGCTCACCCCTGATCTACCAAGCCAGACTTCTATACTGAAATGGTAAGAAGCTGGTCAAGCATAACTTTCCCTTGGTCAATCTATCTTGGCTTCCAGCTCTGCAGGCAGTGATCTCCAATTGAAATGGTATCTTAAGTCTTCCCAGGTGAACCCATTAGTATATACCTGCCCATGCTGATCATCTGCACATTTATTCTAATATATTACTGAAAGTGATTATTTTTTAGTGGTTTATTTCACTGAATCACAAATAATTATTTCAGAATATTCAAACTAAACCAGAGAGCTGTACAGAGTATACAATTTACAAACTTAGCCTTCTTGGAATGTTTCTGCTGCTTTTGAGAATAAGAACAGAACAGAGAAACATACATAGAATGGACATCCTAAGAAGTATTGCCAGCTTTAACACATACACCTCAAATACCTCAGCAGACTGAGAGGGAGGGAAGGTATTATTACAGTAAGACCATCATTTCACAGAGTCTTTTTACTATTTCTATGGAAATAGTCTACATTTGCAAAAAGTTGTTAGCTATCAAAAACTGTGACTTGCAGAAGAGCTTATTGCTGAAACTCAATGCTGAGATATTGTGCATTTGTTTTAATCTTTACTCATTCCCAGAAGCACTAAATGGACCAGATGCCTAAGAGGGACTTTCAGTTACTTAGCCTAAGGAAAAATGCATCAAGCTCAGTAGCAGAATATCACAAGGTCAGAACTAACACCGATCTGAGGACAGAAAAATATTTGTTAGGATTTTTCCCTCTGCAAGGACAACTTTACTACTCTCTGCCACTACAAGGAGACAAACAGCAGCTACTTTATTCTACCCAAGCATTGACTGAAGAGTACACATTACTTTTAGCAACATTATGAAAAACACCAAGAGATCATGCAAATCATCTTGATTTTTGCAGCATTACTTGTCCTACATTCAGAAAGACAAGTACTTATAGCAAACAGTTGTGGTTTTGCTTGTTGTTTATTTAATTTACACTAAGAAAATAAGTTACTGAAACTACAAAATGCCAAACTTTGGGCTGCATGCAGAATGTTCACTGAATCCTTGCAGGACACACCATGTAAGGATACAGCAAGCACACAAAAGCAGCACTGTGTCCTCCCATGTTTCTAAGCTGCTACAGATCCATTGATGTTTAATTTCCACATAATAAAAGAGCATTCACTGCAAAAATAGCCTGTATTTCCTTGTATTAGACTCAGAAACAAAGCACAAGCAGTCATGATTCAGTGCATAGCTTCTGATCCACTGATAAGAATTAATTACCATCTCTGCTGCAGTGTGCATGGCATGATACCACACAGTTCCCCACAAGTGGAAGTTTCATCACAGAAACACGAGAGACATCAAAATTTAAGAAGATAAAGAGGCATGAGATTCTAGTAGTTAAAAATAAGTAAGGCTGCAAGATTAATTTTCTAGCTGAATCTCTATCCTTTACTGATATCACAAGGCCTATTATTTTTGTAACAGTACATGCAGATAGCACTGCTGGTAATGACTTCAGAATTTGTCTCTGTGTGACTTGGCTTTGGAATTTCTTGGCTCACACCTGACTTATACTCTTACCTAGGTGAAGAATGGCAGCCTTGAGAACTCTATAGGCAATTATCATTAAAGAAGAAAAAAAAGTATATATTATACTTGCATATATATTGCCTTACTCTGAAAGTCATGTTTTTCTGTTCCTTTTGGCAGTGCTCTAACCAAGAGGAGAAAGGAATTCTGAGTTGATGCCTCAGTACAAGCATTTCAACTTTAGAATCTTTTGAACATGTACAGTTGATTGTTGGAACCACAATATCTTTTTAGTGATTAACTCATAGAATCACAGAATTGTTTTGGTTGGAAAAGACCTCTAGGATCAAGTCTAACCATGGACCTAACACCACCACGGCCACTAAACCATGTCCCAAAGTGCTAGGTCCACACATTTCTTGAACACCTCCAGGAACAGTGACTCTGCCACTTCTCTGAGCAGCCTATTCCAATGCCTGACCACTCTTTTGATAAAGTGATTTTTCCTCATACCCAACATAAATGTCCATTGGTGCATTTCAGGCCCTTTCTGCTCATCCTGATACTAGAGAGGAGATTGACCTCCATTTCATTACAACCTCCTTTTAGGAAGTTGTAGAGAGCGATGAGGTCTCTCTTCAGCTTCCTCTTCTCCAGACTAAACAATTTCAGTTCCCTCAGCTCTTCCTCATAAGACTTGTTCTCTAGACCCTTCACCAGCTTTCTTGCCCTTCTCTGGACATGCTCCAGCAAATCAGTGTCCTTCTGCCTCATGTTCAGATGGCTGTCAACCAGCACCCCCAGGGGCATTTTCCACGAGGCAACTTTCCAGCTAATCTGGCTGCTGGAAACCCCAGCCAGAAGCTGCAGCGTTGCATGGGGTTGCTGTAACCCAAGTGCAAGACCTGGCACTTGGCTTTGTTAAACCTCATACAACTGACCTCAATCCACTGATCCAGTCTGTCCAGGATATCTGTACAGAGCCTTCCTAACCTCAAACAGATCAACACTCCCACCCCAAATTAGTGCACACTTACTGATGGTGCACTCAATGCCCTTGTCCAGATCATTGATAAAGATACTAAGGAGAACCAGCTCCCCTTCAGCACCTTCCTTTGCACATCCTTCTTTGCGAAGTGCTGTGCCATGCCCAGTCATGTGTCAGATGCCACATGCCTTACAAATTTCTTCAGTGGTCCCTGTGCTCTTTCAGGCCTCTTTATAACAGTGTGGCAGTGGATGTAGCAGCCCTTCCAGTGGGAACACCTACACCTCCTTAGCCTTCAGGGACAGGACCTCAACCACATCCCCAGGCAGCCTGTTCCAGTAATGTACCACTCTCATTTGTAAAGAACTTCCTCCTTATGTCTAACCTAAATCTAGCCTGCTCGAGTTTAAAACCACTGACCTTCATCCCATCGCTACAAGCCATTCTAAACAGTCCTTCCCTAGCCTTCCTCCAGGCCCCTTTCAAATATTGAAATGTAACTGTAAGGTCTCCCCAGAGCCTTCTCTTCTCCAGGCTGAAGAGCCCCAATTCTTTCTGCCCATCTTTGTAGGAGAGGTCCTTCAGCCCATTGATCATCCTTGTAGCTCTCCTCTGGACCTGCTACATCAAGTCTGTCTCTTTGTCTTGGGGGGGTCTCTCAGCTGGGAACAGTACTCTGGGTGAGATCTCACCAGAATAGAGTGGCAGAGTCTCCTCTCTCAACCTGCTGGCCACACTTCTTTTGATGCAGCCCAGGATGCAAACTGCCTTCTGGGCTGCAAGTCCACATTGTTGGCTCATGTTCAGCTTCCTGTCCATGAGTACCCTGAAGTCTTTTTCTGCAGGGCTGCTCTCAATTTCATCATCCTCCAGCCTGTATTGATATCAAAGGTTGCACTGACCTAGGTGCAGGACCTTGCACTTTGCCATATTGCACACCATCAGATTCTCCTCAGCCCATCTCTCCAGGTCCCTCTGGATGGCACTCATCCTTTAGTCTTGTCAACCACACCACTTAGCTTGGCATCATCTGCAAACTTCCTGAGGGTGCACTCAATCTTGCTGTCTATATCATTGATAAAGATATTGAACAGCACTGGTCCTAATACAGACTCTTGAGGGACACCACTTGCCACCCATCTCCATCGGGACATTGCTCCCCTCCACATGAAATCTCACTCTGTATTTTGGTTCAGCTGGACTTTAATGCAGACTCAAGTAATTCTCTCCCTCAGAGAGAAAGGAGTAAGCCAAGCAGAAATATATTGCCACCTGCTACATGTAATTAAGCCAGTTCTGTAAGAGCAAGACTGTGTGCAGACTTCATTACCTGTACCTGGGAACACATTCAAAATCCAGAGCTGCAGAATAGCAATAAAGCATAAGGCAGTATGCTAGCACCCACAAAAGGTGCAGCAGAATCTCTTCATAATAACAAAAATCAGAGGAAGGAACAAATCGTGTGATGAAAGCATCCAGAGCCAGGCAGCAGAGAGTCCTAGGAAAGCAAAGGCCCTGAACACTGGGCCCAGCCACACCAGAATACGTGGGAAAGGTAAGCAGCAGCATCTCACCTCCCTGGTCCTTAGCAGAGCTGGGCAACGTGCCAAAAGAAATACTGAAACAGCATCAAGCCACAGATAAAGCAAAACTGCTATTTTTGAACTGACAGAATTTCTTGTAAAAAGCAGGATGGGTGAGTAGATGAACAAATCACAAATTTGGCCCTACACTTAATGAAGGTGTCTCTATCCACAAAGACACACACATATATGTAAGTTAATATTTCTGCTGAACATAAGAGAATCCTTCAAGAAATGAACTCCTCATGAAGAATTCAAATTAGTCATTTCATTAGCTATTGTACCTGCATTAACACCTAAGTCAGTTAATAATTGAGCATTAACAGTGTATTAATATTGCATAAGAAAGAAAAATAGAACTTCATGTCACCTTTTAACACAGAGAAAAACTCAGGACATGTAGAGATACTAGGAGTTCTACTATTAACAGATACTTTATGCACACATTTCGAAACAGCCACAGGTTAGCCCTCTAAATACAGCCCTTCAGCAGATGTGGAAGGTATCACAAAGCCATGAATACTTGTGACCTGTGCAAAGCCACCTTCCCCTCTCACACAATTTCCAACAATAGGTACCCATACTTCAAAACAAAACTGTGATACTTGATGGCAAGTTATTAAAGCTATAGAATATAGGTATAATTGCAAATCTCTGCTTTATCCAGAGGGGGCTCCCAAAGACTTGCTGAAGGCTGACATTACATTGGCATTACATCTCAACTGCAAAAAATCAATTTCCTCAGCCAAGTTCAGGGCAGAAACAGCAATGGTGATAAAACAACAAACTGAATAGCTGAAAACTCCTTGCTCTGTTATACTGGCTGGACTACATGCTCCACCAGTTCTGCTGACACTCACAGATCTGTTAAGCTGCTAAGTGACACCAATTGCATAAATAAAAACAAAACAACGGTGCATAATGGAAAGAGTTATTTTACTCTACAACATTTAAGTAGCCTTTATTACAACTGCTGTGGAGAGAGCAAACAGTGGAAATCCTAAAGGTGAAATGCTTAGCAGGGGTATGTGGTGTAAAAAATTCTTTATTTTAAACCACCAGGGAATGGTGGAACTGGTCTGCTGAGAATTTACACCACTATTAAGGATTTTAATCATATTATGCCATACAACGTTAAGTGGGAAAAGGTCAAGAAAGTTCAGGATTGTTACTACTTGATTTGTCATACAGACGTTTGTATAGCCCTGAGGTCAGTCAGATCAGCAGGGAGTGGACACCCACTAATAAACAACTAACCTCTGTAGTTAGAGTTAGTAGCATGGAGTAAGATCATTAGACATCCATGAGCCCTGCACTCCCCACTGACAGGCCAGAGACATAGAGATATATATCCTCTTAAAGGAGAGACAAACTACTGGACAATTACTCTAAGGAAAAAAAGGAGGAAAAAAAAACAACAAAAAACAAAGGGGCAAAGTATGTTTGGTTTGGGGTTTCTGTTAACATCATGTATATACTTTGCAGTAAAAATGAAGTAAGAGCTGGAAAGGGAGAGCTGGAAAGAACAAGGAGGTATCTTGTCCCTTCAGCAATCCAGAGGCAAAACAAAGCATCCTTGTTTCTATACCTATCTTCTTCTAGCAATGAACTACTTTTACAACAGGAAAACAGACCACAGAAAAAAAATTATCCAAGACGTGCACATGAGATCACTTTTGAGCTTTGCATGGAAAAAAGATTGAGCCAACTGTCTGCAAGAAAAATCACACACAGAGAAAAGTTGTGGCAAATCTTTTTCATGCTTGCAGAGCTTAAAGCTGTTACTGTCCAACAGCTGACTGAAGGCCTGTGTGACAAAGCTGTGCGGTCTCAGTGCACTTCCTACTTCAAGTGTCATTGTAACAAAAAGCAGTAAATACAGTAGGCTGCATTGCACAGTGGGGTCCAGGTAGACACTGACACATCCTTTTGCAGCAGAGGTGTGATTTAGGAGGTGAGGGCTGATGTTTCTGAAGAAACAAGTAAATTAAGGAGAATTGGAAGAAAGACATTTGTGTTTGTAGTTTAAGCTGGATCACAGAAGATCAAGGTCAAAAATTACTATACTAAAAGCACACAAAAAAAGCTTTGCTAAAGCACTGCACTGAAACGAACTATTTTTTCTCTTCAGTTAGACTATCAGCACTCAAAAAAAGGAATTATTAATTGATTTAAATCACCATTGTTGTACTGCACTTAGGATTTTGACAATTTTTGCTTGTGTAAATTTTGTGAATTACAGTAATTCTTGAAAGTCTTGATCTTCAGTAGAAAAAGAAATTCTTTCCCACTGATGTAGAGAAAGCCCTACTATTTGAACACACAAGATTCACAGACTTTCGCAGACTATCAAGCCTTCAAATCACAACTTTAAAAAAAAATTATTTATTTAAAGAAAAAATTAATGGGACAAAGTCATAACCCTGTTTAAATCATTGTTGGGATTTAGGTGATCTCATTCATGATACCTGCACCCTTGCAATTGTTCTTACTGATGTTTAATATCTAATACCACATATAAGAAGAATTATTTTTTGTTTATAAGTCAGTCTCTACCTAAGCATCAAATATAGTATTTGCAGATCTAGAGGACCCAAGCTTGTAGAGGCTAGCTGACAAATAAAACATGAGGTTGTCTTGAAACAAAAGTTTACAACCTCAGCTCAAGTATAGCCAGCTATAGAAAGGGTAGCAAAAATGTTTATGCTTTTTATTATCCAGTGCAATTTGAATAGTTACAATTAAATTAACTACTGGATTTTACTTAGCAGCAGTAGTACTCACAATGCAAAAACTGTGGAGGAAGACAATGCAGAGTTTAAGCTTTGCTGTAAAAAGTTCTCTGGAAGTCACTGAAAACGAAAAGCAAACTTTCTGGATTATGGCCTTCAGATGACTGACATTACTTTTACTGATTAACAATACACCATGAAGTAGAAGAAACAACTGCCTGACACTTGTAGTCAAATGGATGTGCTAAGATATCAGCTAGTATTTCTGTATTAGAAGGCTACAGTCTTTTGGATATAAAAAGTTACATAAATGCATCTAATTTAGGATAGCCTTCAAGAACTGTTCACAGATTGACTGTCAGAGACTGGCTCAAGCAATCTAAGTATTTATGTCGACAAAGCTAATTGACTACTTTTGAGATTACTGGACACCAAGCCCCTGACTGAGATGCAAGCACAGCTCTGCAGAAAAGCAGATTGCATAAGGGGCAGCGTGAGCACAACAAAAGATAGTCAGAAAACAGAATACTGGAAATGCAGTACATAACACTCTCTCCATTTGTGTCTGCTATTTGATCACCTTCATAAAACACCCTTGAAGCAGCTCTATACTGTATATCCATTTCTAGACTTGAAACCTCGTGTTTGATATTAAGAGCAGAGAAATGAGTACATTTTCTTGGCTAATAAAGGAGGGAGAGGAAGAGAGGAAGTTTTTTCATTTGGCCATGCCAAGTCCATTGCTAGTCCACTCTCCTGCAGAGAAAAAAACTTGATCACGTTGTAAATAATTGCTTGCTTGTTTGTTGTTCATTGTTTTTTCTCCCACTTAGAGTACCCTTTAAGCCACTGACTGATTTCAACCAGAGCAGAACCTGCAAGTAGTTAAGTTCCTATCGCTTCTGTAAAGGCAATGAAGCTAGAGAAAGCAAATTGCAATTTGAACTTCTACAGCAGCCTCACATGTCACACCATCAGTGCAGCCTGCAGAAAGAGAAGACTACATGGAAAAAAAAATGTAAAGCACGTGTAAAGACAACTGAAAAAAAAATCTTTGTTTGACCTCAAAATACAAGTTCAGAGAAATCATTAACTCCGCTGTCCAGAAAACTACTGGGTTGTTATAAACAGATAAAGCACACATATGCACACACACTTCGCTACAAAGCAAACCTCAGATGACCAACCACCTTTTGTTTCTTTAAAACCCATCTATGTTTAAGCAGTGGAACCCCTTGGAACATGCAGAAGAGTTAGTAAATGGTACAGAGGACAGGTTTATTATGAAAAATACTATAGGACAGGAAGCAACCACTAAACTGCTTCTTCCCCAAGGTTAACCAACTGAAAACGGGGATCAGGCTACCCACACTCATATTAATGCCAACTAGATTGACTTAGCTCCTATCTGCTCAGCACAAAATCACATCATCCTGAAAAACACTAAACAGTCATACCCTGGCATCATTCAGAAAGAGATCAGGTACTTAAATAAAAAAGTAACTGTATCTGCAGTTAAACTAAATTATATGTTTGTGCAGAAAGACACTTTGTGACAGGAATTGAAAGATAATTGCCTGACAGTAAGTATTTTCCCTATGGGCACAATATCCATTACAGTGGTTCTGTGCTTCCTCCACAGCACTGAAATTAGAGACTGTGATCACCAATTTCCTACTAAGGATCTACATTTAGATTTAGTACTGTAGTGGGGTGCTCCAAACTCCCTTCCCCTGGCTCAGTCAGCAGAGGTTTGAATGGGGGAAGATGAAGATGCAAAATTGTGTTCCACTCCCCCTGCAAGCTTCAACAGGGAATGGGAAAAGGCCTTTTCCTCCTGCTCCCACACATGTACTCACTCGTGGGAAACCCTGCACTGGAAACTGGGATTGTGATTGGCTGGATTCTTCACACCCAGTATATATTGGCACTGAACACATTCTCTAGGAAAGACTTTAACAGAGTGACAAGAAGCACATGCAGCTCCACAAGTTCTCACAGTCCCTCAAGTCCTGCAAGTCCATTATCACAGTATCACAGTATAGCAAGGTTGGAAGAACCTCAAAGATCATCAAGTCCAACCCACTACCACAGACCTCAAGACTAGACCATGGCACCAAGTGCCACGTCCAAACATGCCTTGAACATCTCCAGGGACGGTGACTCCACCACCTCCCTGGGCAGCCCATTCCAGTGGGGAATGACTCTCTCAGTGAAGAACTTTCTCCTCACCTCCAGCCTAAACTTCCCCTGGCACAGCTTGAGACTGTGTCCTCTTGTTCTGGTGCTGGTTGCCTGAGAGAAGAAAGCAACCTCCTGCTGGCCACAACCACCCTTCAGGTAGTTGTAGACAGCAATAAGGTCTCCCCTGAGCCTCCTCTTCTCCAGGCTAAACAATCCCAGCTCCCTCAGCCTCTCCTCATAGGGCTTGTGCTCGAGGCCTCTCACCAGCCTCGTTGCCCTTCTCTGGACACGCTCAAGCACCTCAATGTCCTTCTTAAATTGAGGGGCCCAGAACTGGACACAGTACTCAAGGTGTGGCCTAACCAGTGCAGAGTACAGGGGGAGAATGACCTCCCTGCTCCTGCTGGCCACACTATTCCTGATGCAGGCCAGGATGCCATTGGCCTTCTTGGCCACCTGGGCACACTGTTGGCTCATGTTTAGGCGGGTGTCAATGAGTACCCCCAGATCCTTTTCTGTTTGGCTGTTCTCCAGCCACTCCGACCCCAGCCTGTAGCTCTGCATGGGGTTGTTGTGGCCAAAGTGCAGCACCCGGCACTTGGATTTGTTGAAAGCCATCCCACTGGACTCTGCCCATCTGTCCAGGCGCTTGAGGTCCCGCTGCAGAGCCCTTCTGCCCTCCAACCCACCAACATCTGCCCCCAGCTTGGTGTCATCTGCAAACTTGCTGATGACTGTCTCGATGCCCTCATCCAGATCATCAATGAAGATGTTAAAGAGGATGGGGCCCAGTACTGATCCCTGGGGGACACCGCTAGTGTCCATTCGAGAGAGCTACATGCGGCACCCAGACCTGGCTTCTCCTCGGACCAGTGTATCCTGGCTTCCTGCTCACTATCCTGGAGCTGGAAGGACCCTGCCTCTGCTGTAACCTGCTGCTGTTCGCAGGAACATGCCAACACCACAACTTTTCTCTGCACTGCTAAGGCAGTGCAGCTCCACGAAATCTGCCTCGTGAAAGCTGTGTCTACAGACACTTTGACCTTGGCGGGTTTCATTCGCATTGGACTTAATGCCACATGGATTATAACTTGCAGTTTCCAGAGGCTGCTGCAAAGGAGATCATCTCCAAATTCCTGCTTCACCCTCATGAGTAAACTGGTGCTCTCTTGCCCTTTCCCTAGGCTCTCTGCTCTGCCTCTGATTTCTAAGTGGGGTAAAGCTATCTTGTGGCTTAGCCTTTGCCATTTTCTAACTTTCCAGGAATTACCAAAATTGCCCATAAGGAGCTTTGTGAAAATTCCTGGCCAAATGAGAACCTGTAAACAAAACTTAGCTGGTTTTATTTATAGTTTTGGGGCGAGGCTTTTTAGGAAAATAAAAACAACTGTGCTCATGAAATTAATTCCCAACTAAATCAAGTACCACTAGCAAAACTAGTAAACATAAAGCACCACCGCATGCCTTCTCAAATATTATCATGAGTCTATGCATGGGGAAGACCAGAAGGGCCAAAGTAAACTGAAAATTAATCGGTCTTGAGCTGTTAAAGACTAAAACAAATGCTTCTACAAAGTCACAGAATGCTAGGGATTGGAAAGGACCTCCAGAGAGTATCAAGTCCAACCGCCCTGCCAAAGCAGGATCACCTAGAGTAGGTCACGCAGTAACACATCCAGGCAGGTTTCAAAAGTGTCCAGAGAAGGAAACTTCACCACCTCTCTGCACAGCATGTTCCAGTGCTCTGTCACCATCACTGTAAAGAAGCATCTCTTCATGTTGAGGTGGAACCTTCTGTGTTCTATACAAACGTATTTGCAACAGAAGGACTAAGGGAAAACACTATCCTTTATCAAATTCAGGGCAGAACACAGTGGTCAAGAATGAGGAAAACGCTGAGGTACTCAATACTTTCTTTGCCTTTCGTAGTAAGATCAGTGATTTGCTGGATACTCAGCAAACTGGAAGACAGGGATGGGGAGCAGAATGAAGCCCCCATAATCAAACAGGATATGTTTAGTGACCTACTGCACCACTTAAGACACAGACAAGTCTATGAGGTCATATGGAACACAAAAAAGGGTACTGAAGGAGCTGGTGGAGTGCTCACCAACAAATATTCCATCATTTGCCAGCAGTCCTGGCTAACCAGTGAAGTCTCAGCTAGCTGGACATGGGCAAATATGACACTCACCTACAAGAATGGCCAAGAGGATTTGAGAACTACAGATGCATCAGCCTAACCCTAAGTGCCAGGGAAGGTCATGTGGCAGATCATCTTTAGTGCCATTACACAGCATGTGCAGAGCAAACAGATGATCAGGCACAGTCAACACAGACTCATGAAGAGCAGGTCATGTTTAACCAACCTGATTTCATTCTATGTGAAGGTGACATGCTAGCAGATGATGGAAAGGCAGCAGGTATCATTTACTTAGGCTTCAGTAAAGCATGTGACACAGTCTTCTACAGTATCTTCCTGGAGAAACTGGCTACTTCTGGCTTGGATGGATAGGTAAAACAATGGCTGGATTGCTAGGCAGAAAATAGTAGTGGTGAATGGATATAAATCCAGCTGGCAGCTCCCTAGATGAGTGCTCCCCAGAACTCAGTTTCAGGGCCAGTTCTTTTTAACATTTTTATCAATGACCTTGATGAGGGGATTGAGCGCATCCTCAGAAAGTTTGCAGATGACTCTAAGCTGACAGTGAGCATTGATCTGCTTGAGGGTAGCAAGGCTCTACAGAGGGACCTGGACAGGTGGGATTGATGGGCCTCACTGAATTTCATAAAACTGGCTGTGGTCAAGTGCCAGATCCTGCACTTGGGTCACAACAATCCCATGCAACACTACAGGCTTGAGTCAGAGTGGTTTGAAACCTGCCCATTGGGGAAAGTTTTGGGTGTGTTATTGACACACATGAGCTGAACACGAGCCACCAGCAGTGTGCTTGGGTGAGTAAGCAGGCCAAGACTATCCTGGCTTGTATCAGGAATAGTGTGACCAGTAGGACCAAGGAAGTGACTGTTCCCCCATACCCAGCACTGGTGAGGCTACACCTTTGAGTACTGTATTCAGTTTTTATTCCCTCAGCACAAGAAGGACACTGAGTCTCTAGTATGTGTCCAGAGAAGTGCAACAAAGCTGTTGAAGGGTCTGGAGAACAGAAGAGCAGCTGAAGGAACTGGGGTTGTTTGCCAGGAGAAAAGGAGGCTGATGAGAGACCTCCTCACTCTCTAAAACTACCTGAGGTTGTAGCAAGGTGGAGGACAGTCTCTTCTTCCAAACAACAAGTGAAAGGATGAGATTAAATGGCCTCAGGTTGCACTAGGGGATGTTTAGGTTGCATATTAAAAGAAAATTCTTCACTGAAATCATTATCAAACACTGGAATAAGCTCCCCAGGAAACTGGTTGTATCCCCATCCCTGGAGATGTTTAAAAGATGCAGAGATGTGGTGCTAAGGAACACAAGGAGCTGGACTAGATGACCTTTGGAGGTCCCTGCCAACCCAAACCACTTTATGATTTTATGGTTTAGCACCATCCTAGTTAGATAATGGTTAGACTCAATGATCATAAAGGTCTTTTTCAACCAAAATGATTCTATGCTTCTATTCCTTGATCTGTATGCAAAGTCCATACAACCAAGTCTCAAAAAGCCCTCCACAAGCCTACTTTATTCAACATCACAGAAAGTACAGCTGGAAAGAAGTCTGAACAGCTCCACCAGAAACAGACACCACGACTATGCACACAGAAAGGAGAGGGAATCAACTATTTTTAAAGCATCCTGATGGAGATTTCACTAGCAAGTTCCTGTTCATGGAAATATCCCCATCTCCACTTAAATTAGCAGCCTGCTCAGACAGGAGCCAAAATTAACAAAGTGAGAGGTCAGGTGTATGACCTACAGATCACCAAAACTTCTTCACTCCACACAGCTCTTAGAACTGATAGAATTGCAGCTTATAGACAAGCAACTAGTGAAGATGCAACAGATTCATATTTGCCTGTGTTTTCTGTGGAACCTAAAGTTTTCAGAAATACATCTTCAACTCTTCATCTCAGTACTCCTTGAAGGAAAAAAGTGGAGAAAGACTGAACTAAGCAAGCATGCTGAGAGCACAGTCTCCTCCACAGATCTTGACAATAACTCCAGCCAGCTTTAATAATGTAAAATCCAGGCTACAGTATATTTTTCATTGCCATGTGCTTAAGGGATAAGCATCAACTTACGAAGCTTACACATACACACTATCACCTGCACCACTCAGGCAACACAATCAGGTATGTAACACGCTGAGCAGCTCAGCCTCCACCATCACCTAGACCACCAAAATTAATACAGACACTATTACCTATTAAGTTTGTACTGCGTAAGGTTTTAATGATTCACATTTAGCTCAAGGCAATGCCTAATTCTGAAGCATCAATTACAAAAGTCAACCCCGCAAAACAGATGTGGATAACTCAACAAAGCAAACATCTATTTGAGCTGCATGGTTTCTTACTACAAAAATGCAAAGACAGATTCCAAACCTATTCCAAAAAGTTTAAAAGATAGCTTTATCCTACCTCAACTCCACTACCATGTCATGCAATCATTAAAGGGCACCTGAGAGAGTGCTTCTACAGCACAAACAGGAAGGAACAGTGGTCAAAACCAGCTTGTTCTTCATTTCATTCCCTCAACTGACCATCCAATTGTGATATGATCCTGAAGGGGGCCAGGGAAATGACGGAACTGTCTTTTTTTGCATAGCAATCACACTGTAGATAGCACCCAAAACTGCTGTAATATAAAAAAGCTAAACATAGTATTTTCTTCTATTTAAACTCTGCTCTACTGCTCAGAATGCAGTGTGACATATCACACACAATACCCTGACCACCACTCAGACGTAAATATGTTTTAACAAGCACACACTGACAAAAAAACTGGAGAGCAACTCAACAAAGTAGTATTCTTAGATTCTGTGGATATACAAATATCCAAATAGACACACACAGACAGAGTGCAACATAAAACTATGGCTTCTGAGCTCAGATTAGATGTAGCTAAATGCACAAGCATACTTAGGAAACACACCATCGAAACCGTTTGATGCTTCTTACGTAAAAACATATGTATCTATACATGTATATAAATAAACCTATCTGCAAAACAGACACTAAAACATAAATCCGTTCCCTCAGTGCTGCCCACTGTTCTTTCTCCCCATATTCCTGGTCTAACAGGTTGCACACACCTATGACACATTCTGCCCCACGCAGAGGAGGAAGAATTTCCCCAAAGCCGGATCGTCGCTACCGCTGTCCCGTTAGCTTTTCAGCACGATACTTACGGCCGTGCCCGAGCACTCCTTTCCCTGGAGCCCTTCACGCCGGGAGCGCGGCAGGTTCAGCGCCGGTAAACTGGGGACAGCTGCCAAGCGCTCAGCTCGGGAACTCAAGGCAGCCGGCGCCCAAGCAAAGCGCTGGGCATCGTCGACTCCATTTTCCAACCCTTCCCCACCCACGCCTGCACCTGCACCTGCGGCCGCGCCCAGGCCGCGGCGGCGAGCCTACCCAGTAGCGGTACAAGGCGAGGCACCCGCAGCCTCTTTCCCCAGGCAGGTGTTCGGCGCGGGAGGCAGAAGCCGACGCGCTGCTGGGGAGCCGGGAAATCTCGGCGGGGCCGGGCCGGGCGGCAACCTGCCGCCCGCCTCCTCGCCACTGCTGACTCAGGAGCAGGCGCCGTCACTCAGCACATCTCTCGAGGGCGGCCGCCGCGTTCCGCGCAGGATCACTGCCCAGAGACAGCCCCCCACACACAACGCGCACTGCCCGTCATCGCCCCGGGACTGATGCCGCCCATCTCGCCAGTGTGCAGGGGAGCCACACCAGGGGGGCAGGAGCAGCAACCCCAAAGAAGGGAGAAGAGGGGAGAGAAGCGGTCCTCGAGCGGGGACGCGGGGCTGATCCCGCTGCAACCCCAGTGGGAGCACAGGGGCTTCCTGCCGGCAGTGGCACAAAGCGCAGAGACACCGCGGCTCCATCTTGGGGGCGCAGGGGGCAACAAATAGAACTTGAAAATGGCGCCCCCAGCCGGCGGGGCCAACTACCTGAAGGGAGATTGGAGCGAGGAGGTGGGCAGCCTCTTCTCCTTCGTGTCAAGCAACAGGACTAGAGGAAGTGGTTACAAGGTGTACCAGGCGAGGTTCAGGCTGGGTGTCAGGAAATACTTCTTCACTGAAAAGGTTATCAAGCGCTGGAATGGTCTGCCCAGGGCAGCAGTGTAGTCACAGTCTGGAAGTGTTCAAGCGCCGTGTGGACCTGGCAGTTAGGGACATGGTTTAGTATTGACCCTTCAGCGCTGGGTCGAGGGTTGGACTGGATGACTGAGGTCGTAATCAGTGATTGTTAACCCCCTCGGCAGCCGCGGTAGAGACGGGCGGCGCCACTCCCGCTCTCTGAACCTGCCTGCCACTGTCGCCCACCGCAGCAACACGTGTGACCTGCCACAGCATTACCCTGGGAGGGGTTTTACCTTTCCAGAGACTTAACCTGATACTTCTGCTGAAGGTACATCAGCAAGAGGCTCCCAGGTCTTTGCTTAAGGTGGTACGATGTTGCACCAACAAGCTTTCGTGAGAAAGGAGCTGAGCCCTCTGTGCCACGTAACTGTGTAGTGGTGCTCAGACCGCAGTATCCCTGTTGGTAGGGCAAGGAGCTTCAAAGTGGAGCATCGTCAATGAATGTGCACTCGGTACTGGTGAGGCCACACCTCAAATACTGTGTTCAGGTTTGGGCCCCTCGCTACAAGAAGGACACTGAGCTGCTGGAACGTGTCCAGAGAAGGGCAGCAAAGCTGAGATGATACCATAAATTTTGGTTATAAAAGGAAAAATCTGAGAGTTTAATTTGAAGTTCTCAGGAAGCGGGCATTTTTTATTGCAGCTGAGAGACTCAGAGATAGCTCTGCCACGTGTGTCTGCCTTGTTATTACAGGCATGAAGCCTATATACTTTCATTATACATGCTATATTCATGGTATCTGCTTCCCACCCACACATGTGCTTTATCACAGTATAAGCAAGGTTAGAAGAGACCTCAAAGATCATCAAGTCCAACCCATTACCACAGACCTCGAGACTAGACCATGGCACCAAGTGCCACGTCCAAACGTGCCTTGAACACCTCCAGGGACAGTGACTCCACCACCTCCCTGGGCAGCCCATTCCAGTAGCGAATGACTCTCTCAGTGAAGAACTTTCTCCTCACCTCCAGCCTAAACTTCCCCTGGCACAGCTTGAGGCTGTGTCGTCTTGTTGTGGTGCTGGTTGCCTGAGAGAAGAAAGCAACCTCCTGCTGGCCACAACCACCCTTCAGGTAGTTGTAGACAGCAATAAGGTCTCCCCTGAGCCTCCTCTTCACCAGGCTAAACAATCCCAGCTCCCTCAGCCTCTCCTCATAGGGCTTGTGCTCGAGGCCTCTCACCAGCCTCGTTGCCCTTCTCTGGACACGCTCAAGCACCTCAATGTCCCTCTTAAATTGAGGGGCCCAGAACTGGACACAGTACTCAAGGTGTGGCCTAACCAGTGCAGAGTACAGGGGGAGAATGACCTCCCTGCTCCTGCTGGCCACACTATTCCTGATGCAGGCCAGGATGCCATTGGCCTTCTTGGCCACTTGGGCTTTGTGCTTCCTGGGTCTTGAGTGATGTCTGCCACTCACTCACATGTGATCTGTGCCTCCTGGGGTCTTTCCTGAGGGTCTCTGGTGGTCTTTAGGGGTCCTTAGGGGTGTCCTCTAGTTGAACTTTTCTAGGGGCTAGTACACAGTGTCGGCTTTCTTACTGAACTTGTCTCTCTTTGTTTTTCTCCTTCACCAGGAACCAGCCCCAAACAATTCCCCACAATACAGCTTCAGGCCCTTACCCCCCTTGCCCTGCTGCTCCCCTCTCCTGCCTCACCACTCAAGCCTGCCAATTCAAGCCTAGAGTAAAACTCCCTACATCCCTCCCCACCAAGTCAGATACACAAAATAACTGTAAGAACAGAGCAACAGAACTTTTTGTCAGTTTTTGTCACACAGGCACCTACAAAACAGCCACCTGAAAACTATGAATTTATTGTAATTACTCTGTGCTCCTTCCAACATAAATTTACAGGTTCAGATGTTAGTTGGGAATATAGTGCTGTACAATCAGTTAAACTGTATATAGAGAGATGAACCAAAATGTGCATCCACAGGTACCCAAAATATATATACTCACCAAAGCAGGGGTGAGGACTCCTTAGATGAGGTCCCAGTCTAAGGGGAGATGACCTGACTGCCAGGCCACATGGTGTGCAGAGATAATACTCTCTTCATAGCAGGACTCCATTGATACACTATCGAGCATACACTGTTGTCAAGGTTGGAACTTCTGGGCCTGGAGGTCCTAGTTAGTATTTGTGAGCTGACAAGCAGATCTTTGTTAGCGCCTAACAAGCCTCAGCCCTTTGTCCAGTGTCTGTCAGGGCTTTGGTGTTTGTCACGGCAGTGGTACCTGCCACAACTTTAAACAATGTTAAAAGATAGCTCCAGAATTTTTCTATGGCTGAGTGCTTCAGTAGACGGTTTGGAGAAGAGGTTTCAGAAGTGTCTAAGGGAATTGAGATTCTTTAGGTTGGAGAAGAGGGTGCTGAGGGGAGACTTTGCTCTCTGCAACTACCTAAAAGGACATTTTAGTGAGGTGACGTGAGGGTCAGTCTCTTCTTCCAAGTAACTATCAATCAGGTGAGAGAAAGTGTCCTCAAGTCACAACAGAGGAGGTTTAGATTGGATATCAAGAAAAAATTCTTTACTGAAAGAGTGGTCAGGCATTGGAATAAGCTGCCCAGGGAGGTGGTAGAGTCACCAGTCCTGGCGGTGTTCAAAAAACACACAGATGTGCTTTGGGACATGGTTTAATGGGCATGCTAGCACCTGGCATGAGATGTACTGGGGCAACCACCCAAGTCCTCTTTCTACCTTCTTTACCATTTTCACCTTTCAGAATTTCTGGAAACATTGGGTCAGGGAAATGATGCTGCTTAGATGGCAAAACCCTGCAATCCTAATGATGACTATCTCTGAACCCACTCTAAGTGTACCTATAGCTTATTCATCAGAGTTTTCCAATAAAACACTCAGCATTTCTATTTCTTTGATTTTGCTCTATTCTAGTTCTTGCCTTGTTCACACTTTCTGCTGAGGGACTCCAGCATGTTTGCTGTCAGAGCATGCAGAAACAGTTTGTTGGTTTCTTTGATTTTTAAAATTGTCCTCCAAAATAATTGGTCTATTTGCATTTGCAAAGAGAAATGTTTTTCAACACAAGTCCATGTGGCATAGATGATGTTTTAAGTTTGTCCGTATTAGCAACGTTTTAAGAAAGCAATTTAATTTTAAAGTGAAATAAAATGCAAAGAACTGTGAATTTCAGACTTTAATTACAACAGTGTCATGCTGATTTGCACCAGCCTGTCAAGATCCCAGATTCTCTTTTCCACTTGCTAGTGATGCCAGTGTGCTGCCAAATTCTGCTTACTCTTCAATGAATTGCCAAAATTTGACGCACCATAAATGGTATTTTGCAGGTACTCTACCACTGGAGCAGCACTGGCCTGATCTCTGGAGCAGCAATGGTAAGTGCTGTGGGCTAGATCGGCCTGAGCAGACAGCCGCTTTGCAGGTAATGGGCGAGCAGGTCCGAACGCACAGCTTTGGCAGGTTCCGCCAGACCTTGCAGGCATGTGAGACTGATATCGCTCCCAGGAGGCATTGCTAGGACACAGCACGGGCTATTTAAACACCCCCAGGGAGTGTCAGCAAACCACAGCACCAATGACCAGCATAAGCAAACAGGGCGTGTCATGTCAGGAAGGGTATGGTGTGTGAGCAAGGGTGTGGCATGGCAGGAAGCGCATGGTGCGGCAGTTGGCACAGCAGTTCGAGTAGGCAGGGTGCACGGGCAGGGCAAAGTTGCCTTCACCGAGGAGATCATCTCCACTGGGGAAGGGGATTGTGGTGAAAAGGAGTTTCTTTCTGCAGCCAGGGAAGCAAAGGAAGGAAGGGAGACCTGCCAGGAGCTGCAGCTCTCATGTGAGAGGCTGAAGCAGACATGGCTGAACGCGTTGCCAGAGCAACTGGCAAGCCAGAAGTTCACTCAGATGGCGCAGACCAAGGGAACACACACAGCCAAGAAAGCAGTCAGCAGGGCACATGGCAGCACACACCCCTGCATCCTGCTTGTAGCTCCGCAGCTCAGGAGAGCACACTAGTGATCTGTCAAAAAGATGGGCACTCCCCTGAGAACTAAGACCTTACAGGAACATCCATTACCATCTCAAGCAACCAGTGGGCAATGGCAGGAACCGGACTAGAAATCCAAACCCTTGCCATCATCCCCATAATCTCAAAATCCCACCACCCACAAGCCATTCAAGCCACAATCAAAAATTTCCTAGTCCAAGCTGCTGCCTCTGCTACAATCTTTTTCTCAAGTATGATTAATACCTGGTTTAGAGGACAGTGAGACATCACCCTATATGATCCCAATTGATTTGTTTCAAGCAGGGTGTGACCATAGCCTGATGGCGTGGTTTAAAAGCACTGCAACAGCGCCTCGGAAAGGCCGATGTGCACACTGCACTCTGCACAGCTCTGCATGCCCTGCTATGCCGCTCCCTCATCTCCGCACCGCTCCACGTTGCTCACGCTGTCTGCCAGCTCTGCAGCAGTCCACCCCCCCGCCGGCTCTGCACTGCCTACACAGCCTGGGCAGCTCGCTCTACCCGTGCCGCGCTGCCCGGCTCCACACCACTCCATTTCAGCCTCTTCCACGGAGTGCCCTCCTTTTCGAACTGTGTCCCCACTGTCAAGAACTTGGGACTGTTCCTGTGATAATTCTACGAGCTGCATCCAGGAAACGGTGATATCTCTTTTGCTCTTCTCTCTCATACTCTGTTTCTCTAATTTTCCCCTCTCCTTTTCCCTCCTATTTGCCCTCTGCTCCAGTCCAATCTAATAAAACCAATTCATCAACTGTTTGGCTTTGATTTGCCTTTATTTACTCCAAGGGAATTACTGAATCTTAGCATAACCACCCTGTTGACCAGGGTTGCTACAGGATAACCAGATCGTGACACACCAGACTGACTCAACATCTAACTAACTGCTAACAACAGGAATTGCCATAAAACTAGGCCTGAACTGTTCCACTTCTGATTCTCAGAAGTAGTCCGACTAACTACAGCTCTCCTATCGATAATAAAATTCCCACCAATTACCATCCTCCTTACATCCCTCAGTCCCACACTACTCATTACAATAGCTATCATCTCTGTTACCGTGGGTTTGCAAGCCAAAATACACATCTATTTATTTACCTCCACAGATGTTTAACATTTCCTATCTTTTAATATGTACATTTCTTCTCTTTTAGTAATTTCAAGCTATTTTGATGTACAAGTCTTTAAAACTTTGCCTTGATCCTCAGAAGTTACTTCTTTTGATATCCAAATCAAAGTATTAATAATGCTTCTAATTGTACAGGATTCCCTCAAGGTCCATTGTTGTCATTGGTTACTATATTTGTATACATTCTTTAAGACTTATAGATGCCATAACATCTTATCACTGAATCAAGAAAAGAAGCCCAATCTTAAGTTGTACCTCAAGAAATATTTTTTACTTCATTTTACTTTGCTGTTTCCATCCCGTTAAATATTTCTGATGTTTTCACAAGTTTTAGTTGCCATATTCAACAGCTATTTTATCTTGTAAATCAGAGTTAAGAGGCAAATTAGTATAAGGGCTTGGACTCTTGACTACCAGCAATTTGCGTACTTACTGAGGGCTTTAAAGTGTATTTAACTAAAGATGTAGTGCTTGCTTAGCATTCAGTAGTCAGTAAAACATTTAGCATTTATAACCTTTAATTTTTAAAAAAATATTATTGCTTTTGCTGTAGTTCAAGAAGAGTTTTAAAAACTGTACATGACTTCCTCATTCTGGATGGTTAATTAACCACTAATTGCACTGAATATAGTCTTATCTATCTATCTATCCATTTATTTATTTATTTATAATATGTATAATATATATTCTATATATAAATATATAGAATATATTTATATACAGACTATATATTATATATATTTATTCTATATAATTAATATACACAGGCACACATACACACACAGAGACATATATATATGTAAAAGAATTAACTGGCCCTTACAAAGTGTTATGACTTTGCTTGCACCTAATAAAAATATTGCATATGCACTATTTCAAAGGCTAGAAAACTGGCAATCAAAGGAAGGATCAGTCAGTCAATGCTAGAGTAGGATCTGCAATTTAGGCATTGTGCTAAGTAATACATGGGTCTAAACCCTCTTTTTTCTCTCATCCCCAAATTAAAAATCTATCCTACAACATCAGCTATTAGCCTTTTTCACATCTTTCAAAATAGTCCAGAAAGTGCCCACATAAACAGAACTAGCCATAATAAACTGATGTTTCTTTGACAAAGCAGTTCATTTTGCTCTACCTTTCTCCAGGATCTTTGAGAATGTTAAATTGCCATCCCTTTCCCCACGAATCCTGTGGGAATGAGGAAGGGAGTTAGCTAGAGCGCTAGCTGATGCAGGAAGGTTAAAGTTAGAAACACAGTAAACTGGTGTGCTCGCCTTGTGTAACATTTGTACGGAAGCATAATAAACTTAGAACAAAGAACTGAAAGTAGTCTGTGCCAAGATAGCCAACACCTCGCTGTTATCCAGTAAGAATGTTAAAAACATTATTTTATCCAATCACTGTATTCCACAACTTGTAGAGTTCAAGAATGTTAAAAACATTATTTTATCCAATCGCTGTATTCCACAAGTTGCAGAGTTACCACAATTTGTAGAGTGGCATATAAAAAGATTGCTGCCACACTAAACAGCTTCTGCTACTACGATGTCTGCGTAACTTTGTGTTGCTGTTTTGTCCATTACAACTATAACAGCAACAGAATCCTTTAGTTGTAATCACCTGGGAGGCAAAGAATGTGTAAGTGGTGAAAGCAAACCTCATGGTATTTCTTTCCTCTTAGCAAGGAAGAGTGCAGCATGTCAAAAGATATGACCACTATTTCCTTGTGCTGATTTGAGTGGCTTGTGCTAGCACTGTCACTTGCAACCAGCTGCAGGAAGACAAGAAAGATTTGCTTGAGCAAAGTTACTGATGCAGACACAATCCCTCTTGCAATCTGAAGTCAGCTGCTGCAGAAATAACTCCTTAAAAATGTCACATGATGTGACATCATGAGTCTTAACTAGACTGTCTTTTTTTGTGTCATGTGGGACTAATGATTTGATACTTGAATTCTAAGTTCCATACCACTGGTATTGTTTAAATCATAGTCCCAGTTCTCATATGTACACAAGGCTTAGTATTATATTTCAATATTGCTACAAGAAAATATTCTTTTGACTGAGTTCAGTTCAATTCATTTAGCCCTGAAATGTTCCTAGTCACTTAAACTGGAGAGAGCAATTTAATTTAACATGAGGTTGATTCCTTGTAAAAACACACATAGGCAAATGGAGTATAAAAGACACTTTCACAGCAGGAGTGGCAGGAGCGCTGTGAGGTGCTGGGATGGGGGCTCTTTCCCTTCTGATCCCTGCAGCAGTCTTTCCCTCATGTCTTGAAAGTTTGTTCCTCTTGTCTGCAATTGTTGATACTGATAGTATTAATCAGTCATTAGAAACAAGCAAGCTGTGGAAACAGAGGAATAAAACACATGGACATATCTTATGTACATTTAATTAAATGACTGGGCTTACTACTTTTACGATTTCTCTGCTGACTCTGTGACCTGTGATCTGTGCAGGCAAATATACTGAACTGGAAATGGTCCTGCAAAGCCACCCTTCCAATATGGGATATTAAAGTAGATAAAGGTTTTTGGAAAAAGAAATGGTGTTATCAGGTCCATTTTTGTAACTGTATCATTCTAGCCTTTCCCATATCATTTTCAAAAGTAGATAGCTAGCGAAACATACAAGATAGCTTTATCATCTGCCCAGCAGATGTATCATCTGCCTGGCCTAGATGTATGTCGCTCAAGGTTCCTGAACTGGTTGTGGTATTTCTATGTATTTCAAGTCCAGCAGTACTCAAGTTCCTTTTGAACCTGTGTTAACTCTTTGTTTCTGTACCATCCATTGTCAAGAAGATGCAAAGCTCTGAAGTTTCAAACTCCCACAACTTGCTAGCTGGTAGAAAGCACAGGGAAGTTGAATTATCAAAGAAGTTGCTCAAAAGAGGCATCAGAAAAATATGAATTCCTAAACACCCACACCATGCACTGTGCAGCATATTCTTGCTTTATACAATTTTCTTAAGTGTGGTTGCAATTTTGCAGTGTATATTCTGTTACTAAATCTGCAGTATTATCTATGCAGCTATTTCCAGGAGCATGTTGTATGGAATAGACTACAACTCTTCTAGAAAGGTGATTTCAGCCAGCGCTTGAATAATGGATCTCATCAAAATCCTGGGCTCAGAAGCTCCTTAATGTTGGAGGGTTTATTGGTTTTATTATATTTAATGGTTTTATTTATAGGTTTTATTGTTGTTTTCAGGACAAGCCTTAAGATAGCAAAGATTTAGCTCTATACTTCTTTTCAGTACCTTTGGCAGTATTACCAGAATGTTTTCTGCTCAGTTCACAATGTTTTGAGGACTGCCTTTCACATAAAGCTTACACCTTCATAATGAATTCCAAACATAATTGTAATGCCTTAGATTTATAACACTGGTAGCCTAGAAGTCATTCCCCACCTACAGTTAAAGCAAGGAAATTTGTATACTAAATAAAGTATGACAACTATACATTTCCAAATCTCTTCATGCAGTTATTTAATTGGCTGGCTAGTAGCATTCTTAATCAGCTAACAAACTGAACATGGAAACTTTGAGGTAAGTCAGTAAATCCTGTTTAAAATCCTGTAGGCAATTTGACAATTATATTAAAAAAAACAAACAAAGTTTTTTTGTTCTGCACCTCATCATACTCCCCTCACAGATTCTGTAGTATCTTAGTATAAGAACAGTCGAACATTTAAAATTGCCATATATTTTAAAAGGCAAATCCTGGATCTCTGGAAATTACTCTCACATTAATTTCCTAAGCAAATGGCAAGACTGGCCACTAACCTTATCTGACTTTAGGATAGTGTACATTTCAGAAAGGAAAGCCATCTACAAATTTCCTGTACAGATTAAAAAAAAAAAAGTCTCTGTGTGATCAGATTTAAGTATCTTATCTTATAAAAGGAAATAAAAGAGATATCCATTGAAGAGAACAGTTCCAAAATATCACAAGACAGAATCAAAATAATTCAAGAGTTTATTTTAGATACACAGGATTTATAGAACATCCATTAAAAAAAACAACCAAAAGAAATAATCAACTTTTTCTTTCATGAGAGGAAAGATAATTTTTATTCAGAGTCACATTATGGATGAGAAACATGATCTGTCATTTTAGATAGTGACAATATACCAAAGAAGTTTTTTTTATTATATTTTATCTTTATAAGGGTAAATATTATAGCTACTAGGGCAATATAATGTGCACACTGTAGCAATTAAAATTTTTTTTTTACATAGTGGTAATACTTTATGAAGTCACACATCTGAAAAGTACAGATATTTCTTTTTCAATTCAAAAGAACTGAAAAGGCTAGATTTCAGAAAACCATACTCTCACGAAGATACAGGGGTTTATTAGTGACAATATATGAAGTGCAAAATTACAAACAGCATTTTTTTTTACACACAGTATGAGGTAGATCATTAAGTGTTCCATTTCTGAATACAGTTCAATTTATTTAGCTCTTTATTCTCTGCACAGTTCAGATATTTAAACATAAGAATGTTTACATAAAGTTGTCTTTGCTATTTTAGGGGCAGGAAAATGTAATCCTATTTAAATGTACTACCTGTTCCGTCCCTTTTGTGTTTGTAGATAGTTCTATCTCATTTTACCCCTTTACAGGGGACATTTGCAAATATTTGTGATTCTTTTCAACAAGTCCTATTTTGCAGTGCAGGAGGTTAAGCCTGTTGGTGAAGTAACACTGGCCTTAAACGCAGAACATACAATCATAGAATGGTAAGGTTGCAAGGAGACCTCAAGGATCATCTAGATCCAACCCCCTGCCATAGGCAGGGACACCTCCCACTAGCACAGGTCACTCAAGGCCTCATCCAACCTGGCCTTGAACACCTCCAGGGAGGGAGCAGCCACAACCTCCCTGGGCAACCTGTTCCAGTGCCTCATCACCCTCACTGGAAAGAACTTCCTCCTCACATCTAGTCTAAATCTTCCCTCTGCCAGTTTAAACCCATTGCCCCTTGTCCTGCCATTACAAGACCTTATCAATAGTCCCTCCCCAGCCTTCCTGTAGGCCCCCTTCGGATACTGGAAGTCTACTATAAGGTCTCCTTGAAGCCTTCTCTTCTCCAGGCTGAAGAGCCCAAACTCTCTCAGTCTGTCCTCAGAGGAGAGCTGCTCCAGCCCTCTGAGCATCTTCGTGGCCCTCCTCTGGACCCGCTCCAACTGTTCCATGTCCTTCTGCTCTGATTTAGTTTCCATTGGTCTGTGTTGGAATTCTATTTGAGAATAATATAATTAGGATAAGGATATTTCTGTTTTTGCCAGAAGGTATTCAAGTGCTTTATTTCATGTGATGTAGTTTTGCCCTCCACATTTTATGTTTGATGGCTTTAATGAACATTCTTTCCTTCTGTAATGTATTAACTTGATTAACTCAAAGAACTCCATGGAGAATGCCTTTGGGATTCAAGTGCTATGTCAAGCAAGATTTATTACATAGAACTGCTGTATGCAAAAGGACTATACCCCTGCAACCTTGAGTTGTAGCTGATGTATTTTATAACAGCTTGTATCCTTGACAACCAGTGGTGTGGAAGAAAAATGCTAGAATCACCTGAGTAACCATGGAGATCAAAACAAAGTTTATGGATACTTGGATAATGTAACCTACCTACATGACATAAAAAATACCTGATATTTAATACCTGGAGACTCTAGCTTGAAATCAATCATTTGGAATGAGTTTTGACATCATTATGAAACATAAAGCAAAATGCTATATGCAAAACATGATAAAAAAAATGAAATGTCTCTTCTCTGCAGCCTTTTTCTTTCTGATGAGATCAGGTAACAAGAATTCTGTAGTTCTGTATGTGTATCCACTAACAGCAGGGCATTTGATTGAGAGGAGATCTCAACAATGTGTATAAATATCTGAGGGGTGGGTATCAAGTGGACGGGGCCAATCTCTTTTCAGTGGTCCACAGCAGTAAGACAAGGAGCAACAGCTAAAAACTTGAGCATAAAAGGTTTCACCTGAACATGAGGAGAAACTTCTTTACAGTGAGGGTGTCAGAGAACTGGAATAGGCTGCTCAGGGGGGTTGTAGACTCTCCTCTGGAGACTTTCAAAACCCGCCTGGATGCGTTCCTGTGCAGACTACCCTAGGAGATCCTGCCTTGGCAGGGGGTTGGACTCAATGATCTCTGGAGGTCCCTTACAATGTTTTGTGATTCTGTAATTGGTGCATTTCTGTGCAGTGCCAGTTCACCACACCAAAAGTGTACACTCCCAGACATCAAGCATTGAAAGAAATCTGATTAATGTACTAGTGTTCATTAGATGAGAGGATATTTACAGTAAGGTCCTACAATATGATTTCATGAATGAATTTTTGCAATTTTTCTTAGACCTGGAGATATCAAAGAATTATTACTGCAATTGTACAGACAATCCAAGTGAAAAATAACGAAGGGAACAGATTTGATTTAGAGCTCTTAATAATCTGATCACAAACTCAGCATGGCCAGAAAGGTACAGAGATTTCAGGCTGTAACGCAAAGTGATGTGAGAGGGATACCAGAAGGAGGTGACCTAAAAGATGCTGTCACTCTGAAAATTCTCTCATAAACTTCATATTCTCCTCAGTTTCAAATATTAAGGCTTTTAATTTTCAAGGCAATGTGATTCTGTGATTTGGAAAGCAGTGTCCAAAATCACTTTATTTGTAATATCCTTCTGCTACTCTGTTTGATCTGTTTGGCTTTTGTTATATCAGAGTATTTAAATAGGTAGGCTCTTCTATACTTGAAATGCAGTATCTTGTGGATGTAAAATGTACCAGTATGGCATTACTTAGCAACCAAAGAGCAACTGCCTTGCTTTCACAGACGACTCAAAACTAACCTCCAAAAAAGCAAAGTTGTTGATAGCTGTCATTCCAAGGACACATCAACAGTTCAATTGTTTCAACTGTTATGTCAAATAACACGAAGAAAATGTTGATTCAGATTGACCCTCCATGTATAAGTCATGTCTGCACTTGTTGTATCTTTATACTTGGTCTAATTATTTCTGTGTTTAAGAAATCCACTTATAACGCTAAAGTTAATTAGCCTTTAGATAGTTGAATATTTGTTTCTGTCTCAAAGTGTGAAGATTCCACTGAGAACTAGCCAAACTGCACACTTGGGTTGTGTAATTATGTCAGTTTTCTATGGTAATTCACTAGTCATGCCCGATGGCTGTTCTCCCACATTGTTCCTTTCTGTTCCACACAGGCAGAAGCAGCAATGCAGTGTTCATCAAATGAACTCCCTAAGCACCAATATCTTAAGCACAGGAACTAAAGAAAGCTCAAAGAAACCAGATTAGGCAAACTGGAAGTAAAATGGGGAAGCAGGTGTCGTGGTAGGCCTACACAGGCCAAATGAGGCTTGTGAATGCCCTGGCTTACCCAGGACATTTTTCTGCTCTCCCTCCTTCTGTTTTGGGGAGAGCAACCGTGGGAAAAGGGACAAAGGACCTGGCGCCACTAAGTCTGGGGTCTGGGGTCTGTCCATCCACTGTGGAAAACAGGGTGCACACGGTTACCTTATGCAAGGCCCGTGATCTGCCCAAAAAAAGGTAAAGCAAGCCTATGGCTTCACCCAATATGGCCAAATCTTGGCTAACTGCCATTTGATTGGCTATCTCCTGTCCAAAGGTCCAATTTATCTTCGGGCTGTGTGTTGTGGTAGGCCTAAACAGGCCTCTTGGGCTTGTACATGTCCTGGCTTGTGCAGACATGTTTTTCTGCTATTTTGGGGAGAGCGCAACCGCGGGAAAAGGGACAAAGGACCTGGCGCCACTAAGTCTGGGGTCCGGGGCCTGTCCATCACCTGAGGTTGCTAGGGGGCACATGATTGCCTTGTGCAGGGCCCGTGATCTGCCCAAAAAAGGGTAAAGCAAGCCTATGGCTTCACCCAATATGGCAAAATCTTGG
>WBNM01045768.1:70023-93314 GCA_013399055.1 Ramphastos sulfuratus
TAAAGCCACTGACGGCTACCGACAGCAACCCCGAAAGATTGGGTACTGTCAGACAATACCTCTTAACGAGTAAATACTTCAAGCCTCTTGTAATCATTGATTGCCTTCTACCATAAGCAGAAAGGAGCTTCCTGCACCCATCCAGTGGCTAAGCAGGGTAATTAACTGCAAGCGGTGTAAGTGACCGCACAAACCTTCTCTCTTCCAGTTTAATTTGAGTTCTGTTGATGTATATATTTAATAGTTGTTTCCAGATCCTGTTATAACCTGTATATAGTTTCCATAACGTTGCAAAGAGCCTGTTATTATTGTTATTATTATTATTAAATGGTGGTCGGGGTGGTGCGAGTTCCAATTATTTAATATTAATCAACTATATATTAATATTTTTACAATATCGTCTCGCAGTACCTAATTGCCCTCTCTGTGACAGCAGGTTACATTGTTTACTCCCTAGCTGACAGGTGAATCTTCAAGATGCATCATTACATCCACCTTTGTTTTTGCAACTCACTGATTTTCTGAGTTGTAGGAAAATCACTTGATCAGATCCTTCAGGTATTTCCCTCCACTGCCTCTTCTGTCCCCATCCCCTTGCAAAACCCAACATTTCCTATCCTGTGGCCTCTGGCTACCAAATTCTTCCCCAGATGTCCTTCCTAGCAGCCAATGTCTCAGCTTGGGTAAGAAAACACCACAGCAAGGAATGCCACCTGACTGACCTCATGACAAATCAACATGAGTCAGTGGCACAGTCTCAATGTCTCACATACAGTGCATAGTATATGACATAGAAGAGGAGACTGCACCTAAGCAGTTGGAGGAGAGCAGCTAACAGGCAGCAGCTTATTCCTCCATTAGCAAAGCAACAGCTGGCAAGAGCTGGCAAGCAAGATCATGTTCCTTAAAATGATAAGCATTGACATCCAGGACAAACTCTCTCCAAACTCCAACAAGATTCGTGTGAAAAAGAGAATGTGAATAGTGGGTAAGTGCATGCCCTGATATTGGTGTCTTTCAGAAAAGAGTACCTCTTCAAAAGCTACAAGGCTGCCTTGATGGATCCTTGTGACACTGAAAATCAGGCCTGACCGTGACTGAAATGAGGAGGTTAGGCTTCCTGGATGCACCATCAGCTGATGTCCCCAAAGGCCTAGACAGCACTGCAGAAAACAGTGGCCAACAATTTAAGAAGTGTATGGGAACAAGGTGCACTGTGTAGTGATGCATCTCCAGAATCTGCTGTGGTCACCAAGCAGCAGCACAGGGACTTCCCAAAGCAGAGAGCATGTCCACTTAGGAGACCCTGATAAGCTACCATTCTTTCATGAATTTGCAGGCTTGGTTTTCCAGTCTAATATGACCCTTAGCACAGGAGTTCCACAGCTGGAAGTACACACTTCAAGAATGGCCTGTATTTTTTAAGCCTGCTGCCTGTTGGCATCATTGATTTGGTTTTCCTGTAAACAACACTTCTCTGTATCTCTCGTCATCCTTGTCCATCTCTGTATGTTTCATACTCCATAATTTCTGAGGCTGGGGAGGCCAGAGCTGCACAGAGAATTGGGCCAATAGTTTTATACAGTGACACTATTTCATATTATCTCTTTGGTTCCTTATACCTTTCTTTGCAACTTTTAAAATTGCATTTGTCTTTTTGGTGGCTATTGGGCGGATTTTTTTCATGCAGCTGTCCACTATAGCATCAACACCTTATTTCTGAACAGCAATGATCGCTCTCTAACTCTTGTTTTCCAGTTGTTTAAACAAACAAGAGCTACCTGTGTAGTACCATGAATGCTCAGTCTTTGTTGAGAAGTCTCACAAAATGCTTTTTGGAAACCCAAATATACTTGTAATGGCTCAACATTCTTAGTTCTGTGCTTTATCATGCCTTCAAAAAAATCCAACAGATCCCAGGGTTGTCCTGCTGCGGCAAAACAGGCCCACACTTGTTTGCAACGCTAGTGCCCTGTTTGATTGGCTAGGCTTTAAATTTATCTCGTGCCAGTGGTCTGTTTTGCTTGGAGAGGTGATTGAAGGGGTCTGCTCTGGGAGGGCCTGACTTCATTTGCTTTTGGGCTCTGCTTCTCCACCTCCTGCTGGTTCTGTGTTGCGGACTAGCCACCCAAGGACATCTGGCTCCCACCTTTTGAGTTTGGCAGCATACTCTGCCTCTGCTGTCCTCTTTGCCTCGTGGTTGCACTGAAAACACAAACTGGGATTATAATTTCTTCAATTATTGCCTCAATGCAGCATCTCAAACTGATCAGATATTACTATGTGAGTAAATTTGGCTATTAAATTAATTGGAGTCTCAGGTTTTCCCACCAATAGCTCTGTTCGAGGGCAAGGGGAATCCCTCTTGTGGCTGGTAGCTGCAGTTGCTGCTCCTCACCCTCCGACCTGAGTTGTGTCTAGGATATGGGTGTTTATATTTCTTTATCCCTTCCCTAAATTGCTTTGTAAAAATTCCTGTTGTACATTTTGTGTAAATAATTCCCAACTGGGTATTCAAACTTTTGATAAGTTGTAAATAGCTTACTGTTCTGGGGTGTGTGTTTGTCTGGTGTGGGAACTCGTGTTAATAAAGTTGGGTATTTTCCTATTTCTGCATATTAAATTTGAATATTCATTACGACGATTTAGGACACTGTTTTACAAAATGTTGTTGACACTCCTCCAATACGCCATGATTATCCATATGCCCACTAAACCTATTCTATTAATTTGCCCTGTACAGACTCCTAAGTTTGCAGTTGCTTATTATCTTTGAAACTATTTTCTAAATGACATTGTATTAATCATGTTATAATTACTTGGAAGGTAGTTTTAAATGAGGTTGTTATTCTTTGATCTTGGAGTATGTTTTGGTCTCCTCAGTAATTAGTAATTTGTCCTTCTGAATGCTTGTTGCTGCTTGGGTTGCAGCAAGAGCAGCGTGGCCAGCAGGGCAAGGGAGGGGATTCTGCCCCTTTACTCTGCTCTCATCAGACCCCATCTGGAGTACTATGTGCAGTTNCTCCATAATCTCATGTACCTATGCTTTACAGAGAATCTAAATATTTTCCTGCTGAGCACCGCCATGGGGATTTCACAGTGACAGTAATGCAAACATTAACTCTGCTTTTCCAATGTGATTTTCTTCTACCAGAATGTTCCCTTTATACATGATCCTTTATTGTCCTCACAACTCTTGGCAGGGTCCCTCGCCTCTTAGGATAACCTTGTTTTAACTTTTTTATGAGATGATTCTTCCCTGTTGTCCTGAACTCTACATCACCTCAAGACTCGAGGCGCAAGCTCACCCTGGAAGGACACTCATAGTGATGCCAAGGGAGTGCTGGATGCCTTGCATCCACCATGCGATTCTGGCTGCCATTCAGACCTCTGTCCTAACCACTCTATGGCATTTCTATCCCTTCCTCGCACAGCACCATATACAAATGTATGCTGTCACAGGCCCTCTCCTAACCCTCATGACTGGAGCCCTGATCCAGGTGTAGTCCTTGCACTTACTCCCAGCCTGCGACACTTAGACCCAGATCCAGTTTAGCCCTCTAAGAGGTCCTTGAATTA
The DNA here is from genome assembly GCA_013399055.1 of Ramphastos sulfuratus. NCBI lineage: Eukaryota > Metazoa > Chordata > Aves > Piciformes > Ramphastidae > Ramphastos > Ramphastos sulfuratus. The sequence continues at coordinate 73,603 of WBNM01045768.1, forward strand.
CAGCTGGGCACAGACCTTCCCTGCCCAAGGCCTGTGGCCATCCCTTTGCCTTCCTCTCACAAATACCTAAGTACACCTCTATAAAGGCTACTGGCCTAATTCAGACCCTCAGGTATGCTAGGCGAAGAGGCGCCCACCCCGTATGGCCTGCGGCTCCAGCACCAGGTCGCTTGTTTCACAAGAACCCTCACTTCAAAAATTTCTAACTACATCTTAACGGCCTGGGGGTGCTTTCTGTCAGCTCTGCCACGAGAGGGAGGCAGAGTCCGAAAACCACCGGCCAGGGAAGGCCTACGGAGATGTAAAGGAAGGAGCAAAGGGGCTTTAAGAGCGCATCAACCGTGGGCCGCGGCCATTTTGTCTGGAAGGGCTGCGGCACTGCCCCGTTCCTGGCGGCCCTCGGGTAAGCGCCGCAACTGCAGGGCAAAGCTCGGGGCGCGGCTGGGGAGGGGCCGAGCCCCGCCCTTTCTCTAAGCACCGCAATCCTTCCGGGGAAGGGCAGGGCTCTGGCCAGGAACGGAGCGCTGCGCCCGGAGGGTGAGTGCGACAGCTCAGCTGTCTCAGAGCTCTTACTTTCCATGGCAAGCTTACGCTTGTGCTGTTTTTAAAGAGCAGAAGGCTGCACGGTCGTGCTTTTGCTGCTGTTCCCCTCCTCTTCTGTGGCGTAGTTTCTGCTTCTGGTCAGCTGGAGTTCCGGTAGTGTGCAGGGAACGTTTTTGATGCGTAGAAGTGAGCGGGGCACTGCGGAAATGCTGCGGTTTAACGTTTTTTGTGGTGCCATGCTCAGTGTGGGGACAGAGGAGAAACTTACCGCCCAGGGCAGTGTCAGACCCTTGGCTCCTTGTGTGTGAGTGGCTGGAACAGCGTCAGCTCCTGGCGGATTCTTCCTTGCCCCTCTCCGCTCCTGCTGAAGCACACAGGGCCGAGAGCCGGGGCGGACAGGCGTGGGGCCGTGTGAAGAGCCTCGGCCGTTATCTGGAGCTACCAGTGAGCTTACGCTGCCGGTGTTTTGACATCACTCCCGCCTCCCTAGATCCTGAATTAAGCTCTTTTCCCTTAAGAACGCTTGCATTGGTTCAGAGGGTGGGAGAAGGGATGTCTGAGCTACAGGCGCAGTTTTCTCTGTGGATATGTACACTCCCAGTGCTACCACCCTGAGTTCTCCCTCTGGCTGTGCTTGAAATAGTCGCCCTGTGACTTTTCGGCGCACAGGTGGTGATGTGTCCGCAAACACTGGGCAGCGATCTACACAATAGTTTTGGTGGGATGTGTCTCTTGAGTGAAGGAAGACGGTCCCCTGCTTGGGCCGGGTTCTGCCGTTGCACAGCCCTTAGCTGAGAGAGACACCGTAGTGTGTATCTGATGTTTCGGTAGCAGCCGTTCTGTCCATAAAGACTGCACTAAAGAGTAAGTGTCTGCTAATGAGAACGTGTGCTTCAAATTCATAGTGGTAGGACGCACAGGGTCAGAGCATCCAAAATCTCCTCTATCAGCTGCAGAACCTATGGCGAGCCTAGAGTGAGGAAGGAATTTCCATGTCTGATCAGTGAGGGTTGTGCAGCAAACACTTTACAACCGGCCGACAAATAACATGCTTGTATCATAGGGGTTTTGTTCCTTAAAGTGCGCTTGTTGTGTATTGTCTCCAGAAAGGCTTGGATGAGAGTGGTGGTAGTAGTCCCATTGTTATTCCTGAACTGCAGAGAAAGCATTTAGAGCTGGACAGATGGGACTGCTAGCTTTGTGTCCTAGCTACTGAAATATTAACTTAGAGTTTGATTAAAGGCAAATTGTATGAGTTGCATCCTTTTTCCTGTAAATTCTTGCCTATTGTGGAAGTCCTACAAAAACTTTCTAGATAATAACTACTTGCTGCCATCACTAGTCATGTTCATTTTGACTTCCGGGCCAAAAATCCTTACTGCTAGCAATCTGCAGGTATTGGTACTGTAGGAAATGCTAGTCAGTATAGCCAAAAAAATTGAATATGCTAAGTGCCACCTACTTATGTTGTAAATGTCATGACTCGTTTCAGCAGAACTGGAAGATTGTTCTAAGCTTGCTTTTTTCCTTCCCTCTGTCCCAGTTATGGGATAGAAGAAATAAAGTGTTCAGTAAAGCTACTAGCAAGACATTTTCTTAGGTGAAACATCATGCATGCAGAAACTTGTTTATCCCACCTGTCTATTTCGGATAATGAATCAGTATGATTAGGTGTTACATTCGTTTCCTAGCAATATATCAAGGCGCTGCCTTAAGGAAGGAACAAAACGCAGAAACTTTTTACCAGCCAATAGCTTACAGTGCCTGGTGATAGTTACTCATCTGTAGTTAACTCATCTTTTTAGTATTTATTGGTCCTTTCGTAGGGGTGTGATTTAATCTCAGGTTAACCTCCCTACACAGTTGAGGTGTGTGGTGTGTGACAGGTATCCAGTTACACATGTTGAAGTGGGCAGTACTATAAGGTTGTCTGTAAGCTGGTTTATTGCTTGTGTTTCTTGACTTTGATTTCTCTTTTCTTTGTACTACAGAAGGAAATTATAGTAACCCGTCATGCTGACCAAATAATTTTTTTCCCCTTTTCTTTTTTAATGTCATATGTCAAGTCATTCTGCTGACTTCTACCAAACTGGCTGTCAGCTTTGTAACACAGCGTGCACACATTTAAGTAAGTTGAAGATAATACTGAAGATATACAGACTTAGAGAAGATAAGTAATTCTTCCATTCTGATGCTTTTTTTTTTTGCTCTGGTTTTCCTGTAAAGGCAACTAGTTGTCTTTGTAAAGTCCTAGAACAGTATTTTGTTTATCTGATCATCTCAAAAGATGTAACATTTTTTTATTCCCTGTAGAGTCTAATAACATCAGTGAAAGCTGCTGTCTCTGTTACAGGTATGGGATTGAAACACAAAAAGAAACAAAAAAATCCCTAAAAAGTGGCAAGTATGGGATTTAAGGTGATTGTTTCACCAAATCAGTTTTTCAGTGAGTTGGTAATTTCCCAAACTAATTATGTTTGCTGCATAGCTTATATTTGGAAATGTAAAAGCAGAAATAAATAATTTTGCATTCAAATAAATTAAAGCCATTCTTGTTTTGTCTTCTGTCTTCCAGGCTCTGAACCATGGATAGCCTCTGTGAAGCGAATACCACTTTTGCACTTGACCTCTTAAGAAACCTGTGTGAGAGGAAGAGCAGGCAGAATCTCTTCTTTTCTCCTTTTAGTATTTCTTCTGCTTTGTCTATGATTTTGCTGGGTTCCAAAGGTAACACCGAAGCACAAATAGCAAAGGTATGTCTGAGTAAACTTAACATACTGAATTTGATGTGGGCATATGAATAACAAATCTGTATTACAGTCTGTGACCAGAACTAATGCTGAACTACTATAACCATTCTGGTTTTGGAGAGCAGAGGTCTTCCTTCAGCACATATGTAAGCAGTACTGGTTTTATAGGGGCAACTTCCTTCAGTATGAAAGAGATACCTGTATTTTTTGTTGTTTAGGCTTTCTGGGTGTTTTTTTTTTTAAGATGGAGAGATCTTCCTACAAAAGGTACTTGGTTGGGGATTTTTTTGGGGGGTTTTGTAGGTTTGATGAATCTCTAGCAATACAAAATACTGTCTTCCGCTGTCATCTTTGGCCTTAATGTCAGGCTGTACATGTTTCAAAAATGTAGCCAGGCACATATATTTAAAAAAAAAAAAAAGTTAATCCACCTCGTGTGCATGTCAGAATGGTAGCTGCATTTAGTTGGTTTAGTTCTTCTAAAGTTACTTGGGTGGCAAATACCACTTGACGTATTTTTACATGTGCAATTGGCAGCATTAAATGTGTACTCAGTCATTTGTCATGACATGTGCCTTTTCTGCCAAATGGAAAAGAAGTATAAACACATCTCTAGAAGTTTCTCCTAAACTTCTACTATATTATTGCCATACATGGAGATTCAAAAGCTGTCTGGACACAGTCCTGGATGTGGCCCTGTTTGAAAAGGGGGAATGTAGCAGATAATGTCCAGAGATCCATTCCAACCTCAAGAATTCTGTGATTCTCTAATACTCAACTTGAGTGAGGGAAACTCAATGCTGCTGACTCTCTTCTCTCTTTTTACTTGTACAACATCTGCCTGGGTGCATCATATGTGACTTGTGTGATATGCTCCACATGGGAGGTGTGATGAAAAATCTTTGTTCTTTAAGTCACATTTTAGAACTCAAAGTCATGAAAATAATATAAATTGTGCAGAAGCAAATGTGCCTAGAGAAGGCAGGGACTCTGCTGAGGTGTTTGTCTTCTACAGGTGCTTTCTCTGGACAAAGCTGAGGATGCTCACAATAAGTATCAATCACTTCTTGCTGTAGTTAACAATCCCAACACCAAATATGTTCTGAGAACTGCTAACCGACTTTATGGAGAAAAGACATTTGAGTTTCTCTCAGTAAGTAACTATTGAATTTGTAGTATTCTTTATTATAATCTATTTGCTGCCTCTTTCCTTTGGAAGTCATCAGGCTTTGGGAAGCACTTTTCCAGATTTGATAGGCTGAGAGCTGTGAGTACAGTAGATCATGCCAGAGGCTGGTACTTGAATTCAGTGAAGAAGCTCCTTTTAGATAACTTACAATTTGAATACTCATCTGGTGCAGAGCATTATAAAATCCATCAGACTTTTCAGAGTTCCACGATCAATTAATATTTTTGACTGTGGGACAAGTGGTTGACATACCTCTTTTCTGCTGATTGTGTGTCAGTATGATAAAAAAGTGTTGGTATTGCCTTTAAGCATGGTCAGTATTTCGTGTTTCCTCTCAACTGTTAAATCCAGAGATCACACTGAACAGTACATTACACTTAGATTTTCTGATAAGGAAAATCCTAATTAAGGGTTATAGGTATTAAGTTATACATGCTCCTGTAGATACTTTCCTAGAAGCAAGATGAGGTAAGGGTCTTTTTTTTTTTTTTTTCCCCACCCCTGGAAGTGATTTCCAGTGATCCTTTTTATGAGGAACGCTTGTCTAGTAGATAAAATTTACATGAATTGTACTCATAAACTTTGCACCTATGTAATAAGAATCTAACTATGTTAAGTCAGAGAGAAAGTGTTGTAGTCTGGGGCCACGAGCTACCCGGGGCTGGATGACAGAGGTGACTCTTACTCCTTTTAGAGAGTAAGAATGAAAATGCTGCACACTGGAAGTTTAAAGAGAGATTCTAATTACTACTGCATATATGCAAAAGGCAATCAGGTAGAATGCATACATCCACCAGCTAAACCAAGTCTATTAGACTAAATCCATCTAGAATTCTCCACCCATTCCACCCTCAGCAGGCCTGACAGTAGGCCATAACTGCCCACCCTTCATCTCAATCTGAGGCCTACAAGGCCTCAGCAGGCCACGTGATGCGGCTCAAAATTGCCTGCCAGCTAGTAGCCATCTCGCCCACACAGACCATGAGATAAGAAGGGACAAGCGCTCTTCCTGACAGTGATGTGAAGGGAAGAGAAGGGAAAGAGAGCGATATCAGCCAGGCACTGGCTTATAAGCTGTGATACCGGAAAACGGAATGGAATAACAATATTACAACATCCTGGGATGCCCAGATCTATCCCCTGGGGTGGGCCTGATTGCTGTAGTTTTCTTAGGGGAACCTGGGACCCCTCAAACTACGACAGGTGTATATTCTTTTTTAACTAAGAAAAATCAGTTTACCTTCTGAATGAAATGTTTTCTGCTAGGCTGAGAGGTTTAACGATAAAATTCATATAGAAAGAAGCTTACGAAATCATACATTCACTGATGGAAAAAAAAATCCCTTAAACTAGCCACATTATTTGTCAGTTAAGTTATGTAGAGCTGTGTGGCATGGTTAATAGGTCATTTGACTTACTAGCACACATTAGACAACTCCTAGTTCAAATAGGTTCTATAAAACCTAGTGAGAATGTGTCACACAATTTTAATGGCTCTATATGAAAGCAAGAGGAAAGCAGGCAGATTTGCTTGGTGTATCTGAGAATCATCTGTGAGTGAATGAGAGTAAAATATGAAAAGCTGTTCTGAATGTCTATGTTAGTCATTTATAGAGTCAAGTCAGAAACTATACCATGCTGGACTAGAACAGACTGACTTTATACATGCCTGGGAGGAGTCCGCAAAACAGATAAATGCCTGGGTAGAGGAAAAGACTGAAGGTGAGTGTTTTGCAAAATGCCCTATTGTATTTAATGGCAGCTAGAGCTTGAATAGACAACTTCAGCATACACTACTATGAATTTGAACACACAAAGCACTGAGCTCTTGTTCAGTTTGGTACATAATTCTCGTATCTAATGTGTATTAATTACAGACTGTTAATTAACAGTTGGGCATGCATCTCATTCTTCTGTTTTTTTTTTTTTTTTAATTTTTCTATGCATCATAAAGGTAAAATTCAGAACCTGTTGCCAAAGGGGGTTCTGGATTCGCAGACCAGGCTTGTGTTGGTGAATGCCATCTATTTCAAAGGCAGCTGGGAAAAGGAGTTCAACAAAGCGAAAACAGTAGAAATGCCATTTCACATCAATGAGGTATGATGTACTGAAATGCTGACAATGCTCTGAAATGAAAAAACAAAATCATTTGAGCTCAGCTGCCTTGGATAGGCAGTATGGAATGCCTTATACTCCCTCCTTTCAATAGGAACACTGTTTGGTTTCTGCTGTTTCACATAATTACTAGAAACTTGAATATAACAATTAAGTCCTCCTTTTGTTCGGTCTCTTCTTTCTTCCATTTACCCCCATGTTTGAGAGAGGTAGTGCTCTACATAGCTACAGTACTTAAAACAGAATGGAAGGGAAGAAAACAATTGAGCAAAGCTGTCAGGTTATTTGAGAGTTGTAAATAATTTCACAGAAGTCAGTGAATTGATTTCAGCATAAAACTACTGTGGATAAGAAAATAAATTTTCCTTTAGATTGTAGGTAGAAACTTCTGTGCGTAAGTTTTCTTCATTTGGCACTTTGTTGTGGCATTTGTACCACCGAACTGGTCCAAAATAAATGGGGATAAAGCCCCAAACAAATCTCTTTTGGAGACCTCCATGCCATACATTCTTGCATTTAGAAGTAGATCAGTACTATAGAAAAAGACTTGGTTGCTGTCACTAGGAAGACATGACTGCCCCTCAGGATCATCTCAGGCTCTGTGTAAGCCTCCAAATACCGTTGACAAGAACTAGTAACATCATTAACTTCCCTGATGCTGCTTGAAAAGAACATTATACAAAACTGAAGCCCTCATACTGGGCTTCCGCAGTGGTGAAACTGCTAATACCACATTGCAACAGAGGCATGTTCCTGCTCACACCATCCTGCTCACTACAGCACTTCAGAAGCTACTAGACTGATTTGGTTCTTGACGCTGCACTCTCGCTGTTTTGAAATGTGTTGAAGATGCCAGCAGAGTATCCAGATCTCCTATTCATTTTCTTTTTGTTGGACCGGTCCCAACTTAGCATCAGGTTTTAAGATACAACATAGTGCTGATGAATAGTTTGCCTTTTGACTTGTGATGGATTATTGTGTAATGCTACCACATATGGAAGACTTGCATCCATTTCCTCCAGAGATGTCACAGAAAGCTGAAGCAGGGCTTTTCCCTTCCTGAGGGGGTGGATTCAGTGATGTTTCTGTATTGGATACTGTGCTGTGGCAAGCTCTTAATGTTCTGAGATAAGGTCCAGCCTAGCTCTGAATTATCTTTTCCTTTGTAAATATAGAGTATTTTGTAGGGGTTTTTTTGTGTGTTTGGGTTCTTTTTGTTTTGGTTGGTTGGCATTTTATTACTGTTTTTTGGGGTTGTTTTGGGTTGGTTTTTTTTTTAATACTGGAGTGTTTGGGAGAAAACATTTGTATGAAATTCCTTATACTCCCTCCTCTCAATATGAACACTCTGTTTATTTAGTTTCTGCAAATTTTCAGATAATTTACTAGAAACATATTGGAGAAGGTGGTAAGATGTAAGGATGGGGAATGTTGCCTTGGCTCACCCAAGGAACTTGCTTTTAGATCTGCAAATCTCATCCTCTGAAAAACTAAATGGCTTTCATCCTACTACGGACCAGCCTCTGATGAGTTGCAGAAGCATGTAAGTAGGCTCAAAGGAGCAATTGGAACTCACCTGTGTAACCTGAACTCCTGAGTCACAGGTGGCGTTTGCCACTGCTCAGTGTTGTGACCACTTCTATTTAATACCTTTATCAATGATCTTAATAAGGACATAGAGTATATCACATCAGTAAGTTCACAGGTGACACCAACTCAGCTGGGAGTCTTGATCTGCATGCAGGCAGGGAGGCTGTATAGAGAGACTTGGATAGATTGGATTGATGAACCAGTACTAATGGTATGAGCTTCAACAAGGCTGAGTGCCAGATCGTGCACTTGGGCCACAACAACCCCATGCAATGCTGCAGGCTTGGGGAAGTGTGGCTGGAAAGCTGTCTAGCAGAAAGAGACCTGGGGTTTCTAATCGACAAGCAGTGTGCCCAGGTGGCCAAGAATGCCAATGGCATCCTGGCTTATTATGTATTAGAAATGCTGTGTCCAGCAGGAGTAGGGAAGTGATTGTCCCCTTGTACTCAGCACTGGTGAGGCCACACTTTGAATATTGCGTCCGGTTTTGGGCACCTCAGTACAAGAGATATTCAGGTGCTAGAATGAGTGTAGAGGAGGGCAAAGAAGCTGCTGAAGGGCCTGGAGAATAAATCTTAGTAAGAATGACTGAAGGAGCTGAGGCTGTTAGTTTGAAGAGGCAGCAACGGGGGGAGCTCATCACTCTCTGCAACTACCTGAAAGGACATTGTGGAGAGGTTGGTGCTCGTCTCTTCTCACAGGTAATTAGCAGTAGAACATGTGGGGATAGCCTCAGGCTGCAACAGGGTAGGTTTAGACTGGACATCAGAAAGTTTTTTTTTCCCAGAAAGAGTAGTCAGACATTTGAATGGGCTGCCAGAGGAGTCAGAGGAGTGGTTGAGTCACCAACCCTGGATGTGTTTAAAGATTGTTTAGCTGTGGTGCTCAGGAATATGGTTTTAGGGGTAAATTTTGTGAAGTAGAGTTAATAGTTGGACTTGATGATCCCAAGGATCTTTTCCATCCTGAACAATTCTGTGATTTTGCAATCTGTCCAGCAGCAAAAAGTACCTTTAACATGCCAGAAGTCTTCCCAGGTTCTTGTGACATTTCTGTGACTCTTAAAATTAATGACTCACTGGGTAACATTCACTTGCTCTGTGTCTTTTTCTTTGTTTGTTCATCCTTTTCATGTGTCACTGGTGCTGCAGAACAATGCTTGCCATGTTCTCTGTGGGCATTGTTTTAATGGTGTTTACTTTGAAAACAAAAAACTACGTGCATAATTATCTGATAAGGAGGAAAATAATGATGTTAACAGTGGTAGCTGATGCTCTGTGTGAAAATGGAAGATGATTGCAGAGAATGAAATTAAGATGAAAAAATCCCCTCTTTTCTATTTATGTGACTTTAAAGAATTCAAAATAATGCTCTCACTTTCCTGGCATTTTTAGTATCATTTGAAAATATTTGAATACCTCTTTATTACAGCACTTGGAGCTGCATGGGCTAAAAGTGAAAATGTCTACATTGAAATTATTTTGTCTTCATTTAAAGCAAGGAACACAGGCCTTGCTTCTTACTAGCTGTTTAAAGCTTGTCACTTGCTCTTAGGAGAGCAAATACTTGTCTTGGCCTCTTTGCCTTAAAGGAAACTTCACAGACATTGCCACACTAGTAATTAAAATCTAAATCTTGGGGATCCTCCTTCTTCTTACAGAAGACAGTAGTGAGGCTGTACTCTTTGGTGTGTTTAGTTCTTTTTAGTCGAATTCTAAAAAGCCCCAAGTAACTGTATGCCTGCTTCTCATTTTGAGACCAGCATACCAACTCGGTAGTAACTGTTGATCTCTTCTTTCAGAATGAGACCAAACCTGTGCAGATGATGATGAAGAAGGACAAATTTAACATGACCTATATTGGTGACTTCCAAACCAAAATCCTTGAGCTCCCTTATGTTGGTAATGAACTTAGCATGATCATCCTGCTCCCCGATGCAATTCAGGATGGATCCACTGGCTTACAACGTGTAAGTTTTTAAGCTGAATGTCCCCTCCAGGGTACAAAGTTTGATAGTGCATGTAGACCTGTAGTTCTGCTCCAGGGCTATTATTTTACTCATGGTTAGCACCAGCTGAAGTGTCCCATGCCTCCCTGTCTCAAGTGATTGACATGCCTTGTGTCATTACTGGCCAAGCTGTATGCTCTCATCTTACCCAGAGGCTCAGGAAGATGACCTTGACCCTCTTCAGGAGCAGAGGTTATGGTGAGCATCACATGTGGTGACAGAGAATTTGGGGCTTTTAGGACATCCTGTAGCTTGTCCCATAGATCTGTTCTGAACAGCTGACACCTGGAAACAGGCTTATAGGGAATCAGAATCACAGAATAATAGGGTTCGGAAGGGGCCTCAAGAATCGTCTAGTCTCACTCCCATGCCAGAGAAAGTTCACCTAGAGCAGGGTGCAGAGGAGGGCATCCAGGTGGGTTTTGAATGAGTCCAGAAATGGAGCCTCCATCGCCTCTCTGGACAGCCTGTTTCAGGGCTCTGTCACGCTCAATGTAAAGAAGTTCCTCCTCATGTTTAGATGGAACTTCATATGTTCAAGTTTGAGACTGTTACCTCTTGTCCTGTTACTGGGCACCACTCTCAGATCACAGAGATCAGCCTCTGAGATCAGTATCCAGAGCTTAACAGTCCCCACGGCTGTCTGCCAGAGCGGCAGTACTTAGTGGATGGGATCTTTTTTTCCCCAAAGCCAGGATCCACTTGGCAAGTGGAACGACCCCCTCACCAAGGCAGCCACTCTGCGAGAAGTGGGTGCAGTGTGGGTGGAGCTATTTAAATTCTTCAGGAGCGCCTCACCAAACAAGATTGAACAGGAGGGGTCGTGGTGAGACATCTGGGTGTGCCATGGAAGTTTGTGGGGTTAGTCACATGGGCAAGAACAGCTATGGTTGAAAACCGTGCGAAAGCTGTTATCAAAAGAAATGTAGTGACCCAGCCGGTGGTTCCACATGAATAGGTAGGTGTCCAGGCCCCTGGCTGCAGGAGTGCCAAAGCCTTTCACTTGCAGTGGTGGACTACGGAGACAACACCTCCATTCACTGTGAGCAGATAAATGACCTGCTCAGCCTCATGGCTGAGCTGAAAGAGGTCGAAAGGCTCAGGAATATAAAGGAGTGTGAGAGGGACAGAGACTGGTGGAGCCAGGCTCTGCCTTCCCCCCAGCAGGGAGCACCTGCCTGATAGCATCCAGGATCAGAGGTCATACCACAGTCAGATAGGCCTTCCAGCCATAAACCCGCCTTTTCCACAAGGAAAAAGATAAGAGTTGTAGTTGTCGGTGACTCACTTCTAAAGGGAACGGAGAGCTCAATGTGCTGGGTTAACCCTCATCAGAGGGAAGTCTGTAGTCTTCCTGGAGCCAGAACCAGGGATGTCACTAGGAAACTGCCCAGCCTGGTGCAGTCGTCAGACTGTTACCAACTACTGATCTCCCAGAGAGGTGGGGAGTAAGCTGCATCCTATAGTCTGAGGGGAAGGAAGAGAGACTTCGAGGCCTTCAGATGGTTGGTGAAAGAATCTAGCGGGAGCAAGTTATTTTGTTTTCCTTCCTTCCAGTTGTAGGCCATGACATGGGATGGAATAGAAGGATCTCATTTGTAAATAGCTGGCTCTGAAACTGGTGCTACAGGCAGGGCTTTGGGTTCTTTGGTCATGGCTGGTCTTATAAGACACCATGACTGATGGTACTACATGAGAAAGGCTTATCTGGCAGGGGGAAAAGGGTCCTAGGACAAGAACAAGCAGGGTTCATTCGTAGAGCTTTAAATTAGATTCAAAGGGGAATGGAGTTGCAGCTGGGCTTGCACCAGTGGGGCAGTATTAATGAAGACCAGAAGGCCTTCCACCCCACCTGGCTCCCTGAAATGCCTGCACACCAATGCATGCAGAATGGGGAACAAACAGGAGGAGTCAGAAATCCGTGTATGGTCATGGAGTTGTGATCTGGTGGCAGTTACAGAGACGTGGTGGGTCAGCTCTCATGACTGGAGTGTGATCATGGATGGCTGTGTCCTTTTAAGAAAAGACAAGTCAACAAGGCAAGGTGGTGGAGCTGCTCTTTACGTGAAAGAGCAACCAGAATGTGGTGAGTTCTGTCCAGGGGTGGCTAAGAAGCAGATTGAGAGTTTGTGGGTGTGAATTAAGGGGCAGACTAGCATGGGTGATACTTCTGTGGGTTTCTATTAAAAGTCACCCAATCAGGACGAGGAAGTTGATAAGGCCTTCTGCAGGCAGCTGATAGCAGCCTCACAATTACGGCCTCTGATTCCAGTGGAGGATTTTAACTACCCAGGTATTTGCTGGAATGACTACTCAGCCAGCCAGCCACAGTACAGGAGATTCCTGCAGTGCACTGATGATAACTTCTTGATGCAAATGGTGGATGATCCAACTCTAAGAGCTGCTGTATCTTATACTTGCTAATAAGGAGGGTCTGGTTGAAGTGGTGAAGGGCAGCCTTGGCTATAATGACTGTGAGATGGTGTTCAGGATTTTGTGCAATAGAAACAGAGTATCAAGCAGGATCATAACCCTGGACTTCAGTAGGGTTAACGACAAGAACAAGCAGGGTTCATTCGTAGAGCTTTAAATTAGATTCAAAGGGGAATGGAGTTGCAGCTGGGCTTGCACCAGTGGGGCAGTATTAATGAAGACCAGAAGGCCTTCCACCCCACCTGGCTCCCTGAAATGCCTGCACACCAATGCATGCAGAATGGGGAACAAACAGGAGGAGTCAGAAATCCGTGTATGGTCATGGAGTTGTGATCTGGTGGCAGTTACAGAGACGTGGTGGGTCAGCTCTCATGACTGGAGTGTGATCATGGATGGCTGTGTCCTTTTAAGAAAAGACAAGTCAACAAGGCAAGGTGGTGGAGCTGCTCTTTACGTGAAAGAGCAACCAGAATGTGGTGAGTTCTGTCCAGGGGTGGCTAAGAAGCAGATTGAGAGTTTGTGGGTGTGAATTAAGGGGCAGACTAGCATGGGTGATACTTCTGTGGGTTTCTATTAAAAGTCACCCAATCAGGACGAGGAAGTTGATAAGGCCTTCTGCAGGCAGCTGATAGCAGCCTCACAATTACGGCCTCTGATTCCAGTGGAGGATTTTAACTACCCAGGTATTTGCTGGAATGACTACTCAGCCAGCCAGCCACAGTACAGGAGATTCCTGCAGTGCACTGATGATAACTTCTTGATGCAAATGGTGGATGATCCAACTCTAAGAGCTGCTGTATCTTATACTTGCTAATAAGGAGGGTCTGGTTGAAGNAATGGGGAACAAACAGGAGGAGTCAGAAATCCGTGTATGGTCATGGAGTTGTGATCTGGTGGCAGTTACAGAGACGTGGTGGGTCAGCTCTCATGACTGGAGTGTGATCATGGATGGCTGTGTCCTTTTAAGAAAAGACAAGTCAACAAGGCAAGGTGGTGGAGCTGCTCTTTACGTGAAAGAGCAACCAGAATGTGGTGAGTTCTGTCCAGGGGTGGCTAAGAAGCAGATTGAGAGTTTGTGGGTGTGAATTAAGGGGCAGACTAGCATGGGTGATACTTCTGTGGGTTTCTATTAAAAGTCACCCAATCAGGACGAGGAAGTTGATAAGGCCTTCTGCAGGCAGCTGATAGCAGCCTCACAATTACGGCCTCTGATTCCAGTGGAGGATTTTAACTACCCAGGTATTTGCTGGAATGACTACTCAGCCAGCCAGCCACAGTACAGGAGATTCCTGCAGTGCACTGATGATAACTTCTTGATGCAAATGGTGGATGATCCAACTCTAAGAGCTGCTGTATCTTATACTTGCTAATAAGGAGGGTCTGGTTGAAGTGGTGAAGGGCAGCCTTGGCTATAATGACTGTGAGATGGTGTTCAGGATTTTGTGCAATAGAAACAGAGTATCAAGCAGGATCATAACCCTGGACTTCAGTAGGGTTAACTTTAGCCTTTTCAAGCAATTGCCCAATGCTGAATGAGGTGGGTGCCCTGGTGACAGAGGACACAAAGAAGGCAGAGGTACTGAATGCCTTTGTTGTCTCTGTCTGTACTGCTGGAGACTGCTGGAGACCCCTAAGGTCCCTGAGCAAGTCAGGATAAAGGAGAAGTCTGCCTTGATTGATGAGGACTGAGTTAGGGATCAGTTAGGCAGTCTGGACATCTAGAAATCCGTAGGTCCTGATGGGATGCACCCATGGGTGTTGAGAGAACTGGCAGAAGTCACTGCTAGGCCACTTTCCATCACCTTTAAGTCATGGGGAACAGAAGAGGTGCGTGAGGACTGGAGGAAAGCAAATATTACTCCAGCCTTCAATAATTGCAAGAGGGAGGACCTGGGTAACTAAAGACTGGTTAGCCTCACCTTGATTCTTGGAAGGGCGATGGAGCAATTTATCCTTGGTGCTGTCTCTAGGCATATCAAGCATAAGAAGGTCACTGGGAGTAGTCAGTTTTATCAAGGGGAAGTCATGTTTGACCAACCAGATACCCTTTTATGAGGACATAACCAGGTGGATAGATGATGGTAGAGGAGTGGATGTGGTTTATCTTGATTTCAGTAAAGCATTTGACACTGCCTCTCACAGAACCCTTTCAGCTAAACTGAAGAAGTGTGGTCTGGATAATTGCATATTGAGATAGATTGTGAACTGTTTGAAGGAAAAAAGTCAGAGTTGTGGTCAATGGGACTGAGTCTAGTTGGAGGTCTGTTAACTAGTGGAGTCCCTCGGGCCTGGTACTCGGACCAGTACTATTCAATATATTCATCAATGACCTGGATGAAGGAACAAGAGTGCATTGTCAGCAGTGTGCTGATGACACAAAACTGGGTGGAGTGGCTGCCACACCTGAAGGCTGTTCTGCCATTCAGTGAGACTTAGACAGGTTGGAGAGTTGGGCAGGGAGAAACTGAATGAAGTTCAGCAAGGGCAAGCATAGAATCTTGCACCTGGGAAAGAACAACCTCATGTACAAGTATAGGTTGGGAACTGACCTTTTGGAAAGCAGTGAAGGGGAAAAGGGCCCGAGGATCCTGGTAGATAGCAGGATGACCATGAGCCAGCAATGTGCCCTTGTGGCCAAGAAGGCCCATGCCGTTCTGGGGTATATTAGCAGGCTAGTAGGTCAAGAGAGGTTCTCCTCCTCCTCTACTCTGCCCTGGTGAAGCCGCATCTGGAGTATTGTGTCCAGTTCAAGAAGGACAGGGAACAGGGAACTGCTTGAGTCAGCACAGAACCACAAAGATTATTAATGAAATGGAACACATCCATTGTGAAGAAAGGCTGAGGGAGCTGGGTCTCTGTAGCTTGGAGGAGACTGAGGGGTGACCTTATTCTTGTTTATAAATATGTGAAGGGTGAGTATATATATGTGTATAAGTATAAATATGTGAAGGGAGGCCAGAGCCAGGCTCTTCTCAATGATGTCCAGTGGTGTGACATGGGGTTACGCATGCAAGCTGGAGTATAGGAGGTTCCATATGAACGCAATGAAAATCTTTTTCACTGTGAGGGTGACAGAACACTGGAATGGGCTGCCCAGAGAGGTTGTGGAGTCTTCTTCTCTGGAGACTTTCAAAACCTGCCTGGGTGCATTCCTGTGTGACCTATTCTGGGTGATCCTACTCTGGCAGAGGGGTTGAACTCTACAATCTTTCAAGGTCCCTTCTAATGTCTAACATTCTGTGATTCTGTAACTGTGAGAAAAGACTGTAGTGTCGGATCTTTTCTGTTGTGGAGATATAAGTTTTAGTTATTTTGTGCTCTGGACAAGGAATTTATCAGTAAGGGCATTGCGGCTGCAAAGGGCATCATGATCAGACTTTTTATTGGCCTGTCAACCTGAAGGATGATCCTTTGGTTAAGAGACAGGAGAGGAGGGTTCACTTTAAGACCTTGTTGCCAGTTCTTTGCCTTTGCTTCCCATACTTAAAAATGTTAAACACCCAATTAACATGTTTTATAAAAGCAAACTTTCCATGGAAAGGACTGATCCCTACTGTATTTACCAGGAAGCATATGAGATAGATCTCAGCTGGGACTATAGTCTCTAGTGAGAAGTATAACTTGCACTTCTGGCTTGAGACACTCTAGACCCAAGGAAAAAGATGCATTTTATGCGCTATGTATAGGAATCCCTACTTTTGGCTGTGTAAAACTGACTGTCTTCTCATTTTAATTATGTAAACTTTGGATTTTTCTTTAGCTGGAAAGAGAACTTACATATGAGAAGCTGATAGATTGGATCAATCCTGAAATGATGGACTGTACGGAGGTGAGGGTGTCTTTACCCCGATTTAAACTGGAAGAAGATTATGATCTGAAACCCCTTCTGAGCAGCATGGGAATGCCAGATGCATTTGACTTAGGGAAGGCAGACTTCTCGGGGATGTCAGCTGGCAATGAGCTGGTGCTCTCCAAAGTGGTTCACAAGTCTTTTGTGGAAGTTAATGAAGAAGGCACTGAAGCGGCAGCTGCCACAGCAGGAGTGATGATGTTGCGCTGTGCAATGATCACTCCAGATTTCAATGCTGATCACCCCTTCCTCTTCTTCATCCGGCACAACAAAACTTCAAGCATTTTGTTCTGTGGCAGATTTTGCTCTCCCTAAAAGGGCAGAAGAGCCACCATTACACAGTAACTTCCTTCTTTAAAATAGGGCTGTTCCTTTTGCACTATCTCTTCCAGCCGTGCCTGAATCCACTTCTGTGGTCTTCAGTTCAGACTTGTATAAGAATAACCCAGCTAATTAAACATACACAGCAACTGCCCTTTAGAACAATTCGTGCCCTGGGTGCAGAGGCTCCAGCTCCCTGTTGACATGACACACCCCACCTGCTCAGTGAAGGCTTTGTCTTTTATTGCAGTTCCCCTTGCAGGTTCCCTTTTTGTGGCCGCCACGTAGTGAAGAAAGAATTTAATTTTGTTTCCAAGGAGGCTGAGGCACATCTTTAGCTCCCCTCACCCTTTTTCCCTTCCCCTGCCCTGTTCTTCCACACTCATACATTTAATGACTTGATACATTCCCTAGAGATGGAAGGAGTCTCTAGCAGCTTGTTCCAAGTATTGCTAAGCAGCCGGAGTAGGCAGGGGTTTTGTGGATAATAACTGGACAAGCACTTAGGCAAGAACAGAAATAAAATGTGTCTTTGCACTAGATGTCCTTACAGGGTATTCATGGGGTGAGAAGTGTTGTTTTATCACCAGGAGACATTGAGGTTTATTACCTGTCACCTAGCTCTAGCCCTTTAACAAAGAATGTAATGGAAAAGCATACGGTCCCTATGCAATATTTAAATGACAAAGCTTTAATGGTTTACTGTTCTAGTATTTTTCTGTTCTGAACATTTACAGTTTAACTGAATAATACCAAAGACAGCTGAAATATATTTCCTACTAGAGTGATTTATTTTGCTCTTTCTGAAATAAACCCAAAAAAATTGAAGTACTGGGAGTGTGTTTGCATTTAAAAGAAATCTGTAGTGTGAAGGAGATTATTTCTTTATAGAGTACCACCAGGCCTGTATAACTTATTGGGAACTGGCAAATCTGGGCCATTTACCTGGGTTCCTGTGGAGTTTGGGGTTGGCCTTGGAAAAGACTTGCAGCAGAGGAGTTCTGAGCCAGGTGTTTGTTTCTGGGCAGCATGGCACAGCTCTGAATCACGGTTCGGTGGCCATTGTCCAAAGGGCGCTAGACTGCCTCATGCTGTCTCCGGTGAAGACAAGAAAAGCACGACTGGAAAAGGGGAAACAGTTTAGCCACCTTTAACTGCAGTTAAAGGGGTAGTGCTACACATCCAAAGCTGGAGCAGGCAGTGTGCGTGGGATGTCTGGTGGAGGAAAACCCATGGGGTGGAACCAGAGAGAGCCCTCGGTGCTCGTACTTTCTTCATATTATAGAAGTAAAGAGAATTGTGAGCTACACATAGAGCGCAAGCAGAACAGCGCCACGGGAAAACAGCTGTGCAGCCTTGGGCGGCCCTGGAGGAAATTCCCCTAAAGCAGCATCGCTCTCGCACGAGGGCTTTCGGTTTAGCTGCACACCCTGAGCACCTACTCCCCTCCGCTGGGAGATTGACGTCTCTCCCTGGTACCTCGGTGCGGGTGTGGCCAGGAGCTCCCGGCCCTGTAGCCCGCCTCGAGTCCCGCCCCGGCGGGGCCTTGCCGTACCCGCGGGTCAGAACCGCACTGCTCAGGATCGGACCGCAACGCACCGCATCGCTCAGCACCGGACAGGCAGGTAGGCAGAGCCCGGACCCTCGGCTAAGCTGGGTCGGAGGAGGTCGAAGCAGCCTCCGCCCTCGGGGTCCTTCTACGGGACCTGTGCGATAACGGGACGAAAATGGGAATTTTCCTCCCAGCTGCTTGCGCCCTCCCCGTGCCGCGGCAGCGAGCCCTTGCCGGTAGCCAAGGGGCCGGGGCTGTAGAACGGCTCGTTACAGCGCAGCGCTTGCACAGTGGCGCGGTTTAAGTAACCGAAAGTAAAACCAGGCGTTTGGGGTGGCGATTGTTTTGGTGTTGGGGTTTGTTTGTTGGTTTGTTTTTTTTTTTTTTCTCGAGTTCGTTTGGGCTTTTTGGTTTCTCGGCATAACGCTCGATAAAAGTGCAAGGGTGTGGGGCGTTCACCTGTCTGGCAGTGGCAGCAGACTGCGTTCCTTTGTCCTTGCTGTAGGAAGGGTCTGTTGGAAATACCCAATTTTTGTGCAGGCTCCTCCGAGCAGCTGGCTTGTGACAGCAGTTGTAACTGTTGCTGGGCCGCTGGCCTATTGCTGGCGGCATATGGGCAAATAAGCTGTCTGAGGAAGTGAACCACAAGTCCTGTTGCAGACAAGCAAAGAGAAGCAGGAATCAGAACTAGGTGAGCCAGAAAACTTGTAGTATCAAACAGTGCTGCTACCAGCCCTTGGATGGGATTCTGTACCTGACCCAGACCTTGCACCTTCCATCCCGCACCAGAGACCTCCCAGGAGCATCCGTCTCAAAGGAATCAGTGCTTCGGGTGCAGCATCAGCCTTGAGGCTGTCTGCTCTGCTCCTCACCTCAGCCTTGCCGGCTGGTACCTCACCTTCAGCTAACAAAATCCCGGGCTCTACCCGTGCATTTAGGGCTGCTCAGCCAGGCTGAGACTCTGTTTGTATCGGGGTGGTGCATGGCAGAACCTTGCTGGCTGGTGAGACAGTGGTGCTGAAGGGAACAGCGTACCTCAGCCTTTGTCAGGAGTCTGACACCTGTGGTGTGAGGACAGGCAACTTGTTGAAAGCTGTCTGCATCTCCCTGAACAGTTACTGTCAGTCTCCTCTGTCAGAAGTCAGGTAAGAAAGTGGAGGGGGTTGTGCTGAGCGCTCGGGGGTGTGGGGTGTGCTGGTCTGTGAGGCTGAAGGACTTCAATATGCAGTTCTGCCAGCACACATACCTCCAATTTCAAGTTAGAAGGAAAGGCATTTTTTTAAAAACCAATGTCTTTAAAGTTACTGTGATGAGGAAGGTTGAGAGATACAATTTATGTGGGAAAAAAATATTTTTTTTTT
>WBNM01045771.1:0-15765 GCA_013399055.1 Ramphastos sulfuratus
GCGGCGCCGCCTTGCCTTAAAACGGCCCCGCCGCACCCCCCGGGACCGGCCGATGCGCTGAAGGGGTGGGAGTCGGAGCCGGGGCAGGGCCGAGCAGGGCCTCCTGCGCCCACCTCCGCGGGGCCGGCGGGCCCGGGCGGCGGCGGAAGGGGGCAGGGGGTGCCCCGGCAGGAGCCGGGGGGGTCAGTGCTAAAGCAGCAGACGTGCGAGAGCTTGGCTGGGGCGCAGGCGGGGGCTAGGGTTAGTTGTCACCCCCAGGCTCGCCATTGTCTCGGGAGCACTCGGGAATGCCTCCGGTGCTTATCTTGAGCCGCAGCCTGGGACGCCTGCCGCCGGTGCCTGCTGCTGTTGCTGTGCTGGGGTGGAAAACTCCCCCCTCAAAAACCTCCAGCGGAGCGGCAAAGCCTCTTTCAGCAGACGGCAGTTTGGGGCAGAAAGTTCTGAATGAGAAGTTTTAAGCAGTTTTGCAACTTGGAGTGGGAAAAACGAGCGTTTGTAGAAAGAAAGAAAAACCACCCCAAACGACCCCAAAGCGTTTGAAAATGAAGCTGGGAGCTGTGGTTCACGGACATTTGTCACTGTCAGGTGGCGTTTGTGCTGGGCACCTCAGCTACAGCTCATCTTCTGGGCTGCTGGCACTTTTGGAGCTGCCTGAGCACCACAGAATCACAGAATTGTTTGGGTTGGAAAAGCCCTCCAAGATCACCCAGTCCAACCATCAACCCAATGCCACCGTGACCACTAAACCCTGTCCCCAGGTGCCATGGCCACACAGTTGTGGAACATCTCCAGGGATGGGGACTCTACCACCTCCCTGGGCAGCCTGTGCCAGGAACAGTTTGGTGTAGCATCGGGTGCTGCTATCTCCATGTCAGCCTCAGGTGGATTTTTAGGCTCACATTAGGCCAAACGGGCTCAAATCCAGCTATAAACCAGGGTTAAAGTCATACAGTCCCCGGCTTGGTTAGCATAGCAGCCCCTTGCTCTCTGAGCACTGCCGAGAAGCAGGTGCCCTGTTCGCCCAGGACATTGGTTATGAAGATATGATGCAATGGTGCTCAGCTGCACCAGCCAAGGGCGAGACACTTGTCCTTGTGCCATGCCTCTGCTGGGAGAGTTCCTCACTCTTGTGCCTACCCCAGTCGCTTCCTAGCTGAGTTACATCTCTCTAGTCTTAAATCATGTCTGGTTTGGTCACCTGCAGTCACTTCTTCCTTCAGATACAGCTGAAGGAGGGCAGGGATTCCAATCCCTGGTTTGGTTAGGGGCTGGCACAGGCTGCCCGGGGAGGTGGTGGAGTCCCCATCCCTGGAGGTGTGCAAGAAAGGTGTGGCCATGGCACCTGGGGACATGGTGTAGTGGCCATGATGGTGCTGGGTTGATGTTGGAGTGGTGATCTTGGAGGGCTTTTCCCGCCCAAACAGTTGTGTGCTCCCATGAAGGTCTCACTGGGGCTGTTGCGTGCCAGGGTTCTGCTTGCTTAAGGCCTCTACCGAGCAGCCCTACGTGGGTGCCAGCAAAGAGCCAGGAGCTAACTGGGATCAGGGCTCACTGAGCAGGGTTTGTGCTCAGCTCCGAGATGTGCAGGGGGCTGGAGGGGGATTCCAGCTAGAGCTGATGTCTGAAGTTCAGGGGAAGCAAACAAGCATCAGGTTAGAGTTGAAGTTCAGTGCATTCTGCAAGCTCTTTCTTCTAAGTCTTGTTATTCTTTTCAGTTAATATTTATTTCTTGGAGCCTGAAGAGAAATAACTCCTGCCTGTTTCTCCTGCAGTCTTTCTAGATGCTGCCTTGCTCTGTGTAGTTTGTTGACCCTGAGTGTCGTGATGGAAAATCACAACAGTGGAAAGCCAGAGGACTGATCTTCCAACGTGCAAAATCTGTGCAGCTTCCATTCCACGTGGCAGGTTTGGGATGCTCTTAGATACCTGCAGATTGTAAAACTCAGCTCCACAGTTCTACTGTGAGGACAGGCTGAGGGAGCTGGGGGTGTGCAGCCTACAGAGAAGAAGGCTCCAGGGGACCTCAGAGCTGCCTGCCAAGAGCTGAAGGGATCCTGCAGGAAGGCTGCAGAGGGACTTGCGCTGAGGGGGTCGGGAGACAGGACCAGGGGGAATGGTTTGGAGCTGAGGCAGAGCAGGGTGAGACTGGAGCTGAGGAAGAAGTTCTGCAGTGTGAGGGTGGTGAGAGTCTGGCCCAGGCTGCCCAGGGAGGCTGTGGCTGCCTTCTGCCTGGGGGTGTTGCAGGCCAGGCTGGATGAGGCCTTGAGCAGCTGAGTGTAGTTGAGAGGTGTCCCTGGGCATGGTGGGGAGGTTGGAGCAGATGAGCTCTGAGCTCCCTTCCAACCTAAATCAATCCATGATTCAATGATTAATAAATTCTAAATTCTCTATTTTTTCCTCCCCAACAGTCCTTTGTCTCCTTCAAAAGTGATGAGAATTCCCTGTCCCCTGAAGCAGTCAAACCAAGTCTCATATACCTTAAAACACGAGTGCAGCATTTGAAGCACACTTCAGGAATTCCAGAGCTCCAGCCCCACTTTCATAAGTTAGGGGCAGATTTCCAAAGGTTTTGGAAGATGCAAATAGATGCCCAGAGGGCTTTTGAGAGCAGACACCAAAATGGGGAGGGGAATTCAACCAGAACAAAGGATTGCTGCTGAGGTTTCTTTATTAGGGAGGTTGTGTGGGAAAAAAAAAAGAAAAGTTTGGTTTATTTCTCATGGCGTTTTGGAAAAGCTTGGGAATAAACACTGGAACATCACTGTACAGCAGATCTTCAGAGCTTTGCAAGAGAAGTTGGAGGTCATCCTGGTGCTCTGCTTTGCAAGCCCTGTGTTTGCCATGACCTCAGCAGATTCGTTTCTCTGCTGACAACAGTTTCCCTCTGGTTTTGTGAGGTCTTTTTCTTAGGCTCATTCCTTGCCTTTGTGGTCTGTCAGTTGGGAAACATAAGAGGGCACCACAAGGAACTCATTTCCTGATCCGGATGACCTGATCCTGCCAAGCTTCCCAGGGAGAAGCAGCAAATTGCAGGCCTGTTTTAGGGTAACTGGGGAGTTATATGCCTCACAAGTGAGTTATTGGAAACCAGAACTGTGAAAAGCACTTCCCTGGCTTTACCTGGGGCTGCCTCTCATCAAGGACTTTGTTTTGGAGAGGTTTCGTCTGAAAAGGAGCAAAGAGAAGAGCAGAAGCAGGTTTGGGAGGAAGTTTCAGATAAGTACATCACAAACTGGTTGTGACTGGGCTTAAAGTTTCCTTTCTGTCCCTTTCCATGTCCTTTCTCCTATCCTTTTTACTTGGTGTCTTTTTAAGCACCATATTTCAGGAAGGGCAGTGGGCACAAACTGGAGCCCAGGAGGTTCCACCTCAACATGAAGAGTACTGTGAGCACAGCCTGCCTGTGACCCAGGCCACAGGTGGGTCAGTGCTGGGTGCATTCCCAGGAACTGAGCCAGGCTGGGTGCAGAGTGGGCTGAGAGCAGCTCTAAGGAGAGAGCCTTGGGGGTGTTGGGTGCTGAGCAGCTCCCCAGGAGCCAGCAGTGCCCTCATGCATCCCAGCAGGCAGCTGTGTGCTGAGCTGCAGCCAGAGGAGTGTGGGCAGCAGGGCAAGAGAGGGGATTGTGCCCCTTGGCTCTGCTCAGACCTCACCTCCAATCCTGCGTCCAGTGCCCCTGCCCCCATCAGGAGGAGGACACAGAGCTGGTGGAGGGAGTCCAGAGGAGGCCACAAAGATGCTCAGAGGGCTGGAGCAGCTCTGCTGTGAGCANTGATTCTCTGCTGTACCATCACAGTTCTGATCTGCATTGGAGGCTTTGCTCAGGAGCCAGCAGTGAGCAGGTAGAAGGGCAGCACAGAGGCAGTAAATTGAGTCAGCCACATTTTATTCTCTCAAGCAAGTCACCTCTTAGCTCTGTTTTTCTGACCTGCCCCTGACTTCTGCTATTTGTTTGCTCTTTAGTGTCACTCAGGTTATGTCATGCCCACATCAGAGGCTGGAATCAACTTTTGTTCTGGGTCACTTTTAGTAATTTTCCTCTGAGCTGTCCTTGCAGACAGCAGAGTCAGGAGGGTCAGCAGACTAAGGAGGGGCTGAAGGAGAGCTCCACAGTGAGACTGGCTGCTTTTAGGTGGTGGGTAGCAGAAAAGGGCTTCTTGACTATAAAGCAGCCTTGCACCCACAGGAGGAGCCAGCCTGCTCCAGGATAATCCCTGCTCGGCTGTGCTGGCCAAACCCTGCTTGTCAAGAGCTGCTAAGCCCTGGGCAGGTAGATAGCAGAGCTGGGCAGGCAGCTCTCTGAGATGCTCTGCAGATCTCCCACCTCAGAAGAGGCTCTTGACTAGGTTCAGATAGGAATGGTTTTCTGTGGGGAATTGGTTAGCTGAGAAGGGTCACATAGATGTGAAAAGCTAGCGGAACAGGACCTTGACAAACATCGGACTCAGTTGCTCTGAGGTGCTGATACAGTGTCCTTGGATGCAGCTGTGGTACAATAACAAGATGTTTGCGGCTACCTAGCTATGAGAAAAACAAGGATGTGTAAAAAACAGATTCAGGGACTAGAGGAGTGGCTGACCTGTAAAATAATCACCAATGTAGTGCTTGTATTACAGAATATGCATCACCTTATTATATAGAGTATATAAGCATGTAACCTGTCTAATAAAGTTGAAGCTTGAAGCAGGAAACTTGCAAAACACTCATATTGAGCATCCAAGTCTTCCCTCGCCGCGACAGTTTTCATGGACTTATAGAATTACTTTGGTGGGAGAAGACCTTGAGCCATCCAGTCCAACCATCCTCCAACCCTGCCAAAGCTGGGGCTCCACCATGGCCCCAGCACCACATCTCTGCCTCTCTGAATCACCTACCCAAAACAGAGCCTGGGTGCTTGGAACACAGAGAGAGAGGGAGGCTGGTAGAGAGGGCATCCTAACAGAGGGGTCAGGAGCTGACCTTGTTTAGCTGGTGCCAGTTGTGTCCTGCTGAGAAACTTTTGTTGACTGAGGGGGTTTTGTTTTCTCACCCAGAGGCACTCTTCCCAAAGCAACGTTCCCATCCCTGCCTCACCAAACCTGTGGGGAGAATCTAGCAAAGCTGTGCCCCCCTTTATGCCCAGCACAATGAGAATGGTTGGGCTTCATGAGCTGACAGGTCTCTTCCAAGCAAAAACAGTCTCTGAGGCTGTGAATGCTTCATTGTTCACAGGCTGTGCCAAGGAGCCTCCCTGTGAAAACAAGGCTGTAGGTGCTCTTGGGACACATGAGGGTGTTTGTCTCTTCCAGCATGAAGTGTTTGTGAAGTCGAAGGAATCACAGAACCAGAGAACTGTTTTGGTTGGAACAGGCCTCCAAGGTCATAGAGTCCAACCATTACTCAGTAATTTTATCTTAAATACCATTAAAGGCCCAAACCCTGCTGTGCAGAGTCAAGGCTCTCCTCCAGAAATGCTAGGGATTCTGGAGGATGGGTCTGATTTTTTTTTTTTACCTTTTTCTGCTATTTTTTTTCCTCCCCAGAATAAGCAATTTGTAGCCACCCACAAGACCTGACATCCTCAGGACTAACCTACCATCTCTTCCATGAAAAAGAGTGGCTTTCAGAAGGGCTTCACTGCAGCTGTGGGAGTAGGGACCGCCCTGGCAGAGGGCAGGTTGCATATCTGGGCAGCTGCTCCTCTTCACTTTGCTTTCTGGTGCTCAGTGTCTGCTTTCCAAGCAGGTAAAAGGAGGCTCCTGTGGCAGTGCTGCACAGACAGCCCACAGCCGGGGAGCATCCCTCAGAGCAGGGCTGTTGGCCTTAGGAAGCCTCAGCAAGTGTCCTGTGGGTCACTGCCCCTGGCATTCCTCTGATTCCTGGCCCCCTGGAGCAGGTACAGCCCAACAGGAAACCAGGACAAACAGCTGTGCCTGGCGTGGGCCCAGAGGAGGAGAGAGGCCAGGGACCTGTGGTGCAAAAGCATCGGAGAGAAGCCAAGAGCTGGGGGCTGTGAAGTGCTGGCTTGTTCTGCAAGTCTTGTGCTCAAGGTGACACCTGGGAGACGCTTCAGAGCCAGGACAGTCAAATTATCAAAGAGCTACAGAGTGCCAGGGACCCCAAGGACCACCTGTTCCAACCTTGCTAGGTGATGGTGGAGCTGAAAGGAGCTGCCCCAGCAGCCCGCCAAGCTGAGTCTTCAAACTGCCCAGTGGAGAGGACTCCACCACTGCCCTTGGGAGATGACTCCAGGTCTGACTGTGGTCATGGGAAACTTTTTCCTCTGGAGCCCAGTGGGAATCTCCCCAACAGTAACCTGTCCCCATCAGCCCTTGGCTTCTCCATGGGACTGCTTGTGAAAAGGGAGTCTCCATCCTCCTGGTTGCCACCCTGTAGGTGCTGGTCCATAGTGATAAGGTCTGCCTGAGCCTTCTCTTCTTCAGGCTAAACCACCCCAGCTCTCTCACGTTGTGGCTGCCCCCTCCCTGGAGGTGTTCCCGGCCAGGCTGGATGAAGCCTTGAGCATCCTGTGCTGGTGGGAGGTGTCCCTGCCTGTGGCAGGGGGTTGGAACTGGATGAGCTTTAAGGTCCCTTCCAACCCATTCTGTGGTTCTGTAAGAGAGGAGCCTGTAGAGCCTGCTGGCACAGCCAGGTGCCCTTCGCATCTGCCTCCGGCATGCACTCTTCCTGACCTTCCCTGTGCTAAGGCAGCAGCCCCTGCAGATGCCAGCTCCAGGCAAGGAGCGGGTGCCAGACAGCTCCAGGCAGAGCAGTGCTGAGTGCAGTCCCCAGAGGAGCCTCCACACATCTGTGAGATGTTTGTGTCCTGCTTGCTCATGGTTTCCCCTCCCTTTGGGCTCTTAATGAAGGCTGTGACAAATTAAACTCCTTGGTAGACTCCAGCCAGCCAACCCAAGCAGACAGAGTGGGGTGCTCAGACACCAGCTACTGGGGGGCAAACCTGCACTGCTACAGGGCACTGGGTCTGTCTCAAGGTCCCTGCAGCCTGCAACATGCCCATGGCCAAACGGTGGCAGGAGCAGGGCTGATGTGAGCCCCAGGCTGTGACCGTGGGTGCCCTAGGTGGGCAGGGCTGATGTGAGCCCCAGGCTGTGACCAAGGGTGCCCTAGGTGGGCAGTGGTGTCTGTGCAGGGGTGGCCAAGGGAGCTGGCAGCTCCAAAGTCACAGCTCTCAGCTGTGGAGCAGCCAAGCAGCCCAGAGGGCTGTGCCGGCCCAGGGCGGCGCGGGTCCAGCCGAAGCAGTGCTGCAGGAGGAAGCCTTTTCCTGCCACAAGGTGAGTGGGTGAGGGACAGGCTGTGGGCTACAGCAAAGCCTTTGCCACTGTCCCCCCCAGCACCCTCCCGCAGCAGCTGGCTGCCCTGGGCAGGCACACAGCAGAGACTGGTGGGGAGGGATGGAGACAACTCCAGTTGGTGGTGGTGCTCTCCAGGGCTCCGTGCTGGGCCAGCTCTCTTGGACATCTTCATCAATGACCTCAACGATCTTCAGATACCACCCTGCGGGTCCAGCAGTTCTTTCCCTGCCTGACATCTACTCCTCTGAGGCCACAGAGCATTTCCAGAGCTCTGACTCTCAGCAGGCACCATTGGCACAAACCTTTTCCCAAAACATTTCCTGGTTTTGACCCCTTGAGAGGCTTTGGGAAACTAATTTATCTGCTTCTCCTAAACTCATGGGGAGCCCTTACTGCAAATGGAGAGCTGCAATGCCATGGAGCAGGAATGCTGTGGAGCAGGAATGCTGTGGAGCAGGAATGCTGTGGAGCTGGGGTGCTGTGGAGCTGGGGTGCTGTGGAGCAGGACAAGCCTGTCCCAGAGGCCAGAGCAAAGGGATTTTCCTAAAGGAAACTCTCTAGGCTCCATCAGCCCTTTGATGGTAACAGTCTTCTCTTGCTCTGCCCAGGGGGCAGGATTTGGGCAACTGGCCAGCAGCAGCCCAGCCTGACTCGGGGACCTTGCCCTTCCTGAGGATGTTTCCTTTCAAGGAGTGAGTCAGCCTGAAGGCACAGGAGCAGGAAAGGAACTCCAAGAACTCCTCTCAGTAAAGCCTGCTGCCCTGTGCACAAGGCTGGGCTTAAGGATGGCTCCAATGGCTTCACCTGCTCAGCTCCTGGTGCTGAGCGACTTTTCCTGTGGGGCAGACAGGAGAGGAAGTCTCTGTGTGGGATCTGTGAGTCGTGAGAGAGCTCCAGAAGAGCTGAGCTGGGTTTGTTGTCAGGGTTACTGCCAGAAAGCCTTTGGGGCTCTGGGAGTGCCATCTCCTCTCTTGGTGCTCACAGAACTGCCTTCCTTGAGAAGCCTGGGCTGGAGCAGGGTCTGACCTGGCTTCTGGGCTCTGCCATGGGCTGGCTGAGCAAAGGAGCTGCATCTTCACCTCCTCAGTTCTCCCACCTGAAAGTTGTCGTTTTGCTCCCAGCAGAGCTCTCTGAACACTGAAGCCTGCAGCAGTGCAGTTCCACAACTGCTAATCATTAGGGTTCTCCATTGTCTTGGGTGGCGTCAGGAAGCCCCAGCCAGATGCCTCCAACTCTGAGGAAATGTCTGCAAGGCATCCTTGTGGTAACACATGGCTGCAGCTCCTATTCATCATTGCCTTGACACTTTAACTGACTACTCCTGAGCCAAAAATCTCACTGGAATCCCTTCCAGAAGTACAAGCTGGAAGGGCAAGAGCAAGCCACTGAGAGCTCAGGCAGCCTAGGCTGAGAGCAGCTCTGAGAAAAGAGACTTGGGGGTGCTGAGCAGTTCCCCAGGAGCCAGCAGTGCTCTCATGCAGCCCATCAGGCAGCTGTGTGCTGAGCTGCAGCCAGAGGAGTGTGGGCAGCAGGGCAAGAGAGGGGATTGTGCCCCTTGGTTCTGCTCAGACCTCACCTCCAATCCTGCATCCAGTGCTGCTGTCCCCAGCAGGAGGACACAGAGCTGGTGGAGGGAGTCCAGAGGAGGCCAAGGGCTGAAGCAGCTCTGCTGTGAGGACAGGCTGAGGCAGCTGGGGGTGTGCAGCCTGCAGAGAAGGCTCCAGGGGACCTCAGAGCTGCCTCCCAAGAGCTGAAGGGATCTTGCAGGAAGGCTGCAGAGGGACTTGTGCTGAGGGGGTCTGGAGACAGGCCAAGGGGGAATGGTTTGGAGCTAAGGCAGAGCAGGGTGAGACTGGAGCTGAGGAAGAAGTTGTTCAGTAGGAGGGTGGTGAGAATCAGGCCCAGGCTGCCCAGGGAGGCTGTGGCTGCCTCCTGCCTGGGGGCGTTGCAGGCCAGGCTGGATGAGACCTTGAGCAGCTGAGTCTAGTTGAGAAGTGTCCCTGGGCATGGTGGAGAGGGTGGAAATGAGCTCTGAGGTTCCTTCCAACCATTCTGTGGTTCCATGATTTTGAGGACTCGATCAAGCTGAGGATGTCAGTGCAGAGAAGCTACTCCTTGCTTTGAAGAATTTAATCCTGAGAGAAGGCAGAGGCAGCAAAGGCAGGGCCAGGTCCCTTCCCACAGGGAGCTGGTTCCTGCTGTCCTTCACAGGGTGGACTTTTGTTTTGTTGTTCAGAGATGTTTGCTATCAAGACAATCTCAGCTTGTTAGCAGCGCTGAGCACAGGAGCTCTGCCGCTAAGCTGTTCCTTAATATGCCAATTAAAATCATTCTTTTAGCTTTGGCCCTGGAGGTTTGTGTGGAGTCCCCCAGGTCCATCAGCACACAGAGAGCAACAACTGATAAGGGAAGGAAGCTCTCAGCAATCCTAATTTGTATTGTGCTGGCTACACCAAAAGCTCCTTTTCCATAATCCTCTTACTGCCTTTGTAATCCTCACACAGCACCTCTGGGCAATCTCCCTGGAGCATAAGGATGGAAAAGGGAGAGGAGGGGAAGAGGGAAGCAAATTTAATAATGGAGGAAAATCTCATTTGAGCCAGGGCTAATTTCTGAGCAGGCGAAGCTCTGGATGGCTCCATGCAAAGGCTCCGAATCTGGCTGGAATGGAGGACAGTGGTCAGGCAGCCTCGGCTGAGGGGAGACCTCATGGCTCTCTACAGCTCCCTGAAAGGAGCTTGGAGCCTGGTGGGGTTGGAGTAGATGAGCTCTGAGATCTCTTCCAGCCTGAGACACTCAGTGATCTTTCTGTCTCAAGGACTTTCCAAAGTTCCTGCTCTCCAGTGGTGGGGCTGCAGTGCTCCTGTTTTAGCTGCACAGCTGCACTTGCCAGTCTGAGAAGCGCATCCTAGGCAGCGCAAGCAGCTGGGTCTGCAGCCCGCCCTGGGGAGGCCTCCCTGCTGCCCTTGCTCACTGATTGCCCATTGTCTAATGACATTGCTAATAGATGATGGTTCAGCTTCATGTATTTTTAGGAGCTGTCTCAACTGAAGGAGTGATCGGGCAGAAGAGAAGCGAAGCCATCAGCTGATCGCTCTCAGACACTGCAATCTCCTTCTGAAGGGGCCGGGGAGGAGGCTGCAGTCAGTGCAGCTGCCATTGCAGCCTATCATCAGTTGTGATCTTGCTATGGTTTGCAAACAGGGACCTGATTCATGTCCAACGACCAACACTTTTCTTGGAAGTGAATAATTCCTGCAGCTGGCTCCTGCTGGGAAAGAGAAACACCTCTGCCTTCTGTGCCTGCCCATGCTTCAGAGCAAGCAGCTGCCTTTAGTACACTGCAGACCATTTGTTGTTCTTCAGACAGGTCAAGGAAAGCAGCCCAGCAAGGTGTGCCCAGGAAGAGCCATGAGGACATGTCCAAGCAGTGGGTGCAGCTGGGCTCAGGTGCCTGGTTTGCCAGCTCTTGTCTGGGTTGCAGGTGATGAGCAATGCTGCTGCCTACACACACCCATCCCAAGGCACACCTTCTGGCCTGCCCAGTCACACAGCATCTCTGACACCCTTCCCAGGCAGCAGCCCCAGGCCTGCAGCAGATGTTGGGCTGATGGGCTCTCATCTGCAGTGCTCTTTGGAGAGGCCGTTGGCAGTAATAGCTCAGCTCAGAGAGCAGAGGCAGAAGTTTCAGAATCGTTTACCTTGGGCAGTCTCCGTGAAAGGCAGGAGAACATCTGCCCAGCATGGCACTGGCCTGGGCGACTGCTCTGGGACGTTTAAGGGCCTGAGTCTCCCACATGTGCACACTGATGCCTTTTGCTGCTGTCTCCAGCTGGCTCAGCATGGGGCCTGAGTGTGCTTGCATCACAGATTGGCTTTGCCCCCACCTGTGTGACCACTCTCGGCTGTGAGGGTCAGGATGCTGTCAGGGGCACTCAGGACTGTGGGGTCAGGAGCTGATCTGTAGCAGCACTTGGCTCTTAGCCAAAGTGCTTTTCTGATGAGTAAGAGTCTACAAGGATGGTCACAGATGTATTTTCATGCTGATGTCATGTTCTCACTACCCTTCTTTTCAGGGAAGAAAAGTGGTTTTCGTTTTCCCCTTGGCCTTCAGGGTGAAGCTTTGCATTTTCATTGCCAAAACTGAGAAGCCAAAGCTATCCCAAAGCAAAGTGGTCTCCCGTGTGCTTGCTTTCCTTGCTGCAAGCAGCCAAGACATTTATGCAGCAGGAGGAGTTTTCTTGTAAACAGCCTATGTCCCACCCAGGGTTTTTTTTCAGCCTTCACAAGCTTTCAGGAAGCTCTTATCATTGAAGGCATCTGAGGCTCAGATAACTGAAGTAGTTTGCCCTGGGTGCCCCAGTAGGCTGGTGGAAGAGTTTGGAAGGGTCCTGTCCCCTAACAACCCTTCTGATGCCTGAGTCTGATCTCCACTCTCACCCCTCTGCAGAAAGACAGATGTGGGGAGACTGGCACAGGCTGTGGATATCCCTCCCTGAAGGTGTTCAAGGCCAGGCTGGATGGGGTCTTGAGCAACCTGGGCTGGTGGGAGGTGTCCCTCCCCATGGCAGGGGTGGCAGTGGGTGATCTCTAAAGTGCCTTCCAACCCAAGCCATGCCGTGAACCTCTGAATCTGTCAGTGCTGCCAGGACAGCTCCGGGGTTGGGGGGATTGATTCTGGGAACAGATCTGGCCTGCTGGCAGCAAAGCTGCTGGAGAATGCCAAGCAGGTTTGGATTGCAGCACCCTCTGGAAAGAGCCTGCTGCAGGCTGAGGGATCTCATCTGGGGTTATGGCTGGCTGCTGCTGCTGCTGGCTGCTGCAGGCCTCCTGTAAGAGAGGCTGCAGGGGGGGGTGGGGGGGCAGATGGAGGCGATGAAGCCTTCATGCCCCTGCCAGGTACGTGGCACTGAGCAGTCAGGGCCTTTGTTACACTGGACGCTGGCAGCAGCATCTGGGCACACTCAGGGTGCAGCATGCTTCAGTTCCTCCCTACACACCAACCCTCTGTCTGCTGCCTGGGTTTCTGCTCCAGGGCCACCAGCAAGGGTCTGCTCGTACACTGCCTGCTGCTGGTTTCTCTCCTCAGATAGCCACAAGAGCCTGTTTCATGCTCTGAGGTGATTTATTGATATTGGCCTCCTTTGAATCAGGATTTCAGTAATGGGATTTCCAACATTTTCTGCCCGCTTGTGCTGCTGTTCCGTGCCAGCAGCTTCCCTGGGACCTGCTGAAGCTAGGACACAACACTGGGAGTTGAGCAAATAAAGGTGACTTGTGGGGTTCCAGCTCTTGGACTGGCCCTGGGGAGAGAATGCAGCCAGGGAAAGGTGAAATCCTCAGACTGAGATAGCAGAGATGGAATCATGGAATTGTTTTGCTGGGAAAAGACCTTGAAGCTCTTCCAGCCCAACCATTGTCCAACTCTGCCAAGGCTGGGGCTGACCCATAGCCCTCAGCACCACATCTCTGCCTCTTTGAAGCACCTGCAGGGGTGGGGCAGGAAGTGGCTTTGCCCTGCTCCTACAGGCACTGCCCTTGGACTCCTGGAGGCTGATGCTGTCTCTTTTGTGGAGACCCTGCCTAGCTCATTGTCACCATGTTCAGGGAAGCCCTCTAGGCACTGACAAGACCTACAAGGGTCACCAAGGCTGCAGGGGGAGGAGTCCCACTCGGGGTTGGGGTTCTCTCTAGCTGCCAGCAGCAGGGAGCTGTACTCCAGGGTCACCTTCAGGCACTCATCAGGCAGACTTTGCTCTGGAGTTAAGGGGCATTTAGTCTGAGCACTCAGCTCCTGATGAGCCAGGGATGCTGGTGTGGTACAAAGTGTCACTGACCCCACACTCTGGCCTCACCTGAGCTGGGGCAGCAGCAGGCTTGGCCTGGGGCTGCCTAGGAGCTGTGGCGTGTTTCCAGGTAAATAGGAAGCTCACTCAGCTTGGCTTCTTGTTCCTTGCATATTTATTAAACAAAAGGAAAAGAGCAAAAGTCTCCTGAAGTTCCTAAGCCTTCTTGCCAGAAGCCTTCCAGAGTTGCCTCCAGGTATTACTGCTTGACTGGATGTCCTGGGACTGCAGGAACAAACACTGCGAGTGGTGGAGTTCCCAGAGCCAGCATCACCCCAGGCAGTCCTACAGAGCAGACACCAGGGGTGAGTGTGCCCTGGTGCCTGTGTGGAGGAGCAGCAGCCTGCTGCTGTGACAGCTCCGCAGCAGGTGCAGAGCAGCACTACCACAGGGGCCATGTTTGCTTTCATCTAGAAGCCTTGGAAGAAGGTAAAGTGTATTCAAGCTTGGTGAGAAGGCATCTCGTGGGTAAGCGGTGCTGGTTCTGCACAGAGCCAAGGGGGACACCAAAGCAGGGAGGGTCTGGTTGGTACAAACAGGGTTGGGAACACCACAAATGAAGGATTCTGAGTTCTTCACTGTCACCTCTTGAGATGACCAAACCTTCCAAGTGCTCTGCCTTAACGTGCCCAGTGAAAAAGAGAGGACCCCAGGGCCACACGTGTCCCATGCTGCAAGGCACAGGGCCACCTGGGTTGGGGCTTTGAGAGCAGAGCAAGGGCAGTGATGGCAACAGGTCCCACCCAGAGCTCAGTGAACCCCAGGGAGAGAAAGGTCCCAAGTCATGGCTGAGCAATGCAAGCAAACAAGGCTAGAAACAAGCTCAGGAACGAGGCCACAGCAGAGCTCAGCGGAGACAAAAAAAAGCTTCTGTGCTAGAAAGAGATTTTCCCTTCTGTGTTAGGAAGAGAAGTTTTTTCCCAAATGCTTGAAGAAGGCAACAGCTGGCTGAGGTTTCCTTGTTTGGAAGCAGTTTTTGCTCTTCAGAAGCAGCAGCACAGCAGGGTTCAAGCAAGCTCTACCTGTGAGCCTGCTCAGCTTCCAGAGTGCCTGCAGCTCCCAGGCCTGCTGGGGTCAGGTGTCCTGTGCAGCAGTGGCTATGCTAGCACACAGCTGCCTTTCTGCAGTGTGTGGGACTGGGAAGGAGCGTGGGCTGGATTCTGACATCCTCAGGCTACAGAGCTGCCTTTCCCCCTCACGCCCCAAGTTCCTACTCATGAAATTAAAAATACACAGGCAGCAGTTTAGAATTTGCCCTGTGACTGTGACTTGTGTGCACTCTGTCTCTCCACTGATCTCTGAAAGCAGAGCCTTTTCAGTTCTTGCTGGCTGAGGCTTGGTGAGGTTGCACTCCTCATCTACACAAAGTTTACACCGGTATCTGCCTGGGGCTACTGCCCTGAAGCAGGTGGTTTGCTTGGCAGGAGGTGACCCTGGAAGGCAGAGGTCTCCTTGACAGGCACTGTAGGAAAGCTGGCCCCTAGCCCTGGTTTCAGGAGGGAAGCAATGGCTCAGCCTCTGCTCAGAGCAGTGGGGACTGAGAGGGTCCTGAGGCAGACCACTGCTTTCCCCCAGCCACGGGAGTGCTTCCAGCAGGCTGCTTCAGAAAGAGCAGGGAGACCTGAGCCTATCTGTAGCCCCTTGGCTCCTCTTTGTCTCTGCATGGTCAGACTGGGTGCCCTGGCAAAGAAAAGACAACCTGCACTGAATCATTAAGGCTGGAATAGACCCCTAGGATCATCAGGGCCAATTACTGGCCTCACACCACCCTGCCCACTTAAACCCTGTCCCCGCCTGCCATGTCTACATGGGTTTTGACTATCTGCAGGGATGGAGACTGCATCACCTCCCTGGCAGCCTGGCACAGTGCTTGACGATAAGACATGAAGCCCTCTCAGCACCAAACTG
Organism: Ramphastos sulfuratus; assembly: GCA_013399055.1. Classification (NCBI taxonomy): domain Eukaryota; kingdom Metazoa; phylum Chordata; class Aves; order Piciformes; family Ramphastidae; genus Ramphastos; species Ramphastos sulfuratus. The sequence continues at coordinate 15,048 of WBNM01045771.1, forward strand.
AGGTGCAGGTGTTGCTCTTCTGGGGGCAGGGGAAGCTGGCAGGGCTGCAGGAGGTACTGCTCTACAAATCTGGTGCCTTTCCCCAAGGCCTCTTCTTTAGCTGGCTGCAGTTCTCAGAGTGCTGGGAAAGTCATCAGCTCCCCTGAGCAACCAGCACTGCCTCTGGCTGGGACCAAGAGGCTTTGACTGCAAAAGGAAGGAGCTGAAGCCTCCATCCTGCTCCTTGGACCCCTTCCTCCAGTGAGGATGTGGATTTAAAGAGCCTCAGCCCTTCTCAGGAGCAGGTCAGTGGCTGTATCTCTGTTAATAAACTGAGTGGCCTCATAGCACCCAGTGAGTGCTGCTCAGGACCTGACACCTGAGCTGCTCCTAGCAGCAGGCTGAATGCCCATTAGCAAAGGGAGCTGATCACTGCTTAGCTTCACTTGACAGAAGTCTTCTCTGGGGGCTCTCAGCCTCCCTGTGCCACCAGCCAGAGCAGGGTGAGGGAGGGTGATGAGAAGCCTGCTCTTGTAGCATATCTGCTGACAATGCCTCCTCCAGACTGCCCTGTGTGCCCAGGTGCAGCATGGCAACCCTGGAGCCCACCTGGGCTGGGGGAAATGATTCTGGCCTCTGCAGCAGCTGAGCATGTGAAAGGCTTCTGAGTTCCCTGACCCCAAATGCCTGCCTGGCTCTGCTCCTGCGGGGGCTCAGCTGCCCTGCTGGGATGGGGAGG